>JARQZK010000723.1:225000-227500 GCA_030704885.1 Cynegetis impunctata
TCAAAAGTATATAAATATTATTCCTTACACAAACTGTATTCTTGTTAATAGTTCAATTAAGCTATAGTGAAGCTATATTTTTACTTAAAGTATACTATATTGTAGTCATACATAACAGAAAATTTTCAGAATTATTAATTATTTAAGCAACACCTTTTTTCCGCAGTTTAAAGACATTTTAGGTATATGAAAATTGCGCCATTGTTATTTTTTCGTTGAGCTACCCCATATTAAAAAAAATTGAGGTTCTACGATAATTAGAACCCGAGATAATGCGAATTTTTTTTGTCCGCTCGATTTTGAAGCTCCGCATCGCGCGCGAGAAATTCGAGCGCTGCGACTTTCTCTTACCCCAACCACTCGGCTCTCGTGAAGCGCAGAGAATGTTATCTTGATATATTGCTCTCGGGACTAAATAATTAACAACAAAAGTTTATGCAAAATGTCGGATCATAAAGTTGGAAATGTCGCCTACCAAATGTGAAAATTTCAGCTCAAAATGTTAATAAACAACGGAGTAATGATTTTTAAAAAAAAAAAAGAAGCTATATTGGTTCCTAGAGGTCGTAGAAACTTTTTTTTTTAATGTGTGTTTTTTTAACAGCTTTCCAATGGTACTACTGATGAACACACATTCCTTATACTTTGCAAATTATTGTATTTATTTATAAGCAAAAAACTGTTCAAAATGTAACTTTTGATAATTGCTAATTTTCAAATAGTTTCCGAAAAAAAATTAACTTTCTGAGATTGGCGATTACAAGTAGACGCTATTACCTTTAAAATGAGACCTCCTAGAGGTCTGTAAGTTGATAAGTTTTCCCACAATAAACGGTTGAAATTGGGTCAATTTTACAAAAACGGGATAAACAAATAGAATTGTGCAACAACTATTCATAGCACATCGCCCACCTTGCGCACACTTTATAAGTACATGATAACTCACACTTTTACGGCCTTAATGAAACAATAAAATGTTTAATAATTTCTTTATATTAATTTTTAAAAAAACGCTTTTTTAGCCTTAAATTTGCTATAACTTTTAAACAAATTAACCGATTTTGATTTAGCAGGTCCAGTTTGGAAGGTTTTTCAATGACAATTATTTGGTCTATAAAGCAATTTTCTCCATAACCCATAGTTTCCGAAATATAATCGAAAAATTGAAAAAAGACGCTTTTTTTGCACAAAGACGTTGTTATAAACAATGTTCCAGACTTGAAAATCGTTGCATTTCATAAAATAGAACTTAATATGATATTACGCCCTCAAATCAGTCATAAAATTGCAGCTACTCTTTTTTTTTTGTTCAAATGTCCGCCCGACCCGACTATTAGCAGTGCGACAGACACAGAAGTTCTTTGATAACAGTTGATAATAGAGGGAATTTTGCATATTATCGCCTTTTTTATTTTCGAAAAGTAGAACCTTAATTGTTCCAGTCAGTCAGTTCAGTCTCGTTACGATTTAGATCGATATTGCGTAAAGTTCGCAAAACCCTGTTCACTTCGTTATATTGTCCGTGCATACACTTGGAATGATATAATAGTTCGCAGTAGATGACTCTAGCATTTAAAATTGAAAAGTCGGAGTGCGAGTCGTACTCGCGCACGAAGGGTTCCGTACCATTCACTAATATCCCTCTTCAGGCACGTATCCAGGGGAGGGGCCAATGGAAAATTTTTTCCATTCGATATTCTTCACAGAAAAGTCTTCAGTATAGAATTTTCTATTCTTTGAAGTTTGATTTTTTAGTCGACGGAAAGCACGTTTGGTGTCAATCGAACGTATCCTTATATTTTTAAATTATGAAAAGCCTGCCTGCCATGTTCAGTAACACGACTTTTTACATCTCACATGTGGCAGCATTGAACAATAAAGTTTTTTTTTTTTTTTTTAAAAGAGGTGGGACGTGTGCCCTCTCACACGCGCCCGACCTCCGTACAATTTTGGCTTTGTCAGCTTGGACATTTAGCCATCAATTTAATAAATGAGGGGAACCACTTAAATCGGACGCATACAAACACCCAGGAATACGGTGGGAATCGAACCCACCAACTCCGTCAACGAAGACGGCATAGCGCTACCTATAACCTCTCCGCCACGAAGCCTACCGAACAATATAGTTCAATTGTACGAATCGATTCTGATCAAGATCTAGGGATTTTTAGCTTCTTATGTTGGACTCATCGAACAAAAACAAATGAATCACTGCACGTGAGTGTTATGGGTTTGGGTTCAATCCATCAACTCGCGATGATGTCAATTCACTGGTTGTTGATCCGGAGGAAGTCCTCGACCGCTTGGCGAAGAAAAAATCGAGGAAATTACTATTTTAAGGTGTGTGTTCTATTGAAAAATGAGTTCTGATCTAAATTTTGCTATAAACAAGTATTTTTTGTTAGACATTAAAAATGCTGAAACTTCTTTAAAACATCATAGTAGCTGTTTATTGTACACCTTGTTCTGCATCTTTTTCTTGCACAATAAACAATAATAG
>JARQZK010000723.1:232500-392500 GCA_030704885.1 Cynegetis impunctata
TATGATAAACAATATCGATGCATAGTTTAACAGGGATGTTATCTTCTAAACTAAAATAAAATTAAGCTACTGAAAATATTCCATATTTTTGTGTCAGTTCATCTTGATGATCAGTATCACGTGTACTGGTATCCATGTTTGTGTTCACCCTTGTTACGTACATAATTTAGTAGCAAAAATTGATGGTTTGGAATTTTGGAACAACATTGTTTGGTTTTTTAATACTATATTTCTGGTATCTATGTGGCATATCTTCTCTGTCCTATGTCTCATCTCCCTTATAAAGTTGACTTTGACACTGATTGTGTTGTTTGAATGATAATTTACTCATCAGAGCACCTCATTATTTAATCCAATTGAATTTCAGTGTTTGATCCTGTCTATGTACTCGGTAATCCAAAAAGGGCACTGACTGATTTTCATCTTCTATCTTAAAGTAAATTTTATGTTCTCACTGTTGAAACTTTGCAGCAATTCATTTTCATATGTTCTCGGTAATGACAAGATAATGTTATCCACAAACACTGATTCAATCGGTGATCCATCACTTATTGTGCTAGTATTGACCTTTAAATGTGCGACAGCTATTATCTATCACAAATTCTGAAATTTGAAGAAGAGATTTTCATCTACATTTACATATTCATTTTGGACCAATGTAGCTTCAATAATTGTGTTATTTAATTTTTTGTTAAACCTCCAAAGTTACCACGTCCTACGATGTCAAAACATGATTATGTTTCTCACTCATAATAGTAACGAATTGATTTTTCTTATTTTGGATGGTTAGTGTTGAATCTCTGGGAGCTATTTGAACTCGTCTGGTTTCAGTAATGTCCTTATCATAATTGATAATTATACCCTCTTGGTATTTAATAAAATGTCTAGTTTGAGTACGTTCTTTACTTTGGCAGACACTCCTAGTACATCGTATTCAATGTCTGCGACCTTTACATCTTTTTTGTTTATAGTTAAACAGAATTTCGAATTTCTTGCGAACATGGTTCTGATATTTGCTAGTAACTTTTTATCCGAGATTTTTCAACCATTTGCGTTGAAAATTATAGTCAGGATAACTTTTCATTATCATATTGTTAATACTCTTGATGTTAGTATGTTTAATCTTATGCGCCCTATTGTATATGTTTAGTTTATTGATGTGGAAGATTACTTCGACCTTTAATTAATTGCTATTTTTTTTTTCAAAAATAGGAAAGTTAAAATAATCACTTACTACGTTAGAACAATAGCTTCATTTTATTATCGTTTAGAAGATAACATCCCTGTTAAACTATGCAGCCATATTATTTATCGAATAAAATGTTTGAATTGGGTGGTTGGTTTGCATTTGTAGGTCAAATGTCAAAATGGCTAGAAAGTAGTACTGCCAGTAATACCGCACACAACAACGACAGGTTGCACTGGCCAAAGGTGCAAGTGCCAAGATGTTGAGACTTTGAAAAAAGAGTAAAATTACCACGAGGATAAGGACTGCACCATTTATGATGAGCAATTGAATGAAAGTAATGACCAGACCAATTCACCATGAAGAACGTGTGTAATAACAGTATTCTCGCTGCTTCACCGTTCATGGCGAAATAATTTCAATTTATTTTTGAAAATTTACGAAGTATTTGTTTTATGTGAAAAAATTTCTAGAATTGTATTAATCATCGAATGTAACAGTTTTGTAATAATTTTTTAAATAACCTAAACGCCGGTAAGATGACGTGACTTGTGTGGGTATTCAAACGCAAACTGACTGATAAATTATGAAGGAAAATCTCGCAAATCTCGATCTGATTCTTAGTGGTACATTTGTGTTTGTCGATCGTTAGATGATAAAACGAAATCTAAGTATGCAACCGAATAGGCGAGCCTGTGCTATACGGAAATCGGATATATATATATATATATATATATATATATATATATATATATATATATATATATATATATATATATATATATATATATATCCATCCTTTTGCTTTCTAAGCCACAAATCAAGCTAGTTAGTCGAGTACTTGCGTACGCTGGCTAGTATTTGGAAGGTCTCTGGTTCAAACCCCGGGGCCGCCTGGTCTGCCATGAGTTTTTTTCAGAGATTTCCTCATGGTAATGTAAGTCACTGCTTGCAAACTTATAACCCTACTCACACTTCCTATGTTCCATAAATATCCCGTCTCACCTATACTTAATGCATTTGTACATACAAGTGTATCCTTAATCCCAAACTCAAGCTGCCCGCCTCCCTGACACATACTTCAGGGAGGAATGAAACACTTGTGTTTCCTTTTTTTTCCTAAGCCACAAACGCCCATGCCTAATATATATATATATATATATATATATATATATATATAATATATATATATATACGTATATATATATATATATATATATATATATATATATATATATATATATATATATATATAATATAATATATATATATATATATATATATATATATATATATATATATATATATATATATATATATATATATATATATATATATATATCCTATTGACATATACTCATTGTTGCTCCAAAAAGACCATTTGTAAAGGAGTCAAGTGCCGTCCCTGTAACTTTTAAACGGTTTGATAGACCTTGTTCAATTTTTTGTGGGTTATATCGCAGCCAATTTTGAATGTTTTCAATTCCAGACCAGAAATTAATATGGTCGACTTCTCGTTCAACAGGAAATGATATAAAATTTAAATTGAACACCTTGTATGTGTTTACAAATTTGGATTCTCCGGCTTCAATAACATTTTCAATGTTTTTTTTTAAAATCTTTGTGATGTCATCTGAAGTACAGATATACTGGATTTAAAATTATACCTCAATTATTATTTCTACTAATAATCAATTTGCTTGAAATTTGCTATCGATAAAATTTATTAAATACAGTTTTTTAATTAAAATTAAATTTTTCTCAATAAAAACTTACATGGGCACAAAGTATGTTAAATAGAAGTTCAAATTATCAGTAAAATGATAAACATTAACATGGTATTTTCATCAGTTCCTAATTAAACCAGAAAATTATGATTTTCTATCAACATAACATGCTCCTGAAGGCAACACTGTCCAGGCGAAATAAAAAGTTTTTGAATCGAAACATGCCACAAACAAAATACTAGATTAATGTCGATGAAGTATGCATGACTCACCCTTGTTGTTCATTGTTCATTACGTCAACATTTTTCTAGGATTTAGCTCTAGTGGTGCAAACATTTTTCTCAACTTATTTGTTATAAATCCTCATCTCCGATATGCTCAAAATACGGCGAGGGAAAACTAACAGCATAAAAAATTTAACCTGTTTTTAAAAATTTATATTGTGTCTCATTTTTATACCGACTTTGGAGTGAAAATCATACAAGCATGGGAAAAATAAGACATCGTGTTCTCAAATGCTTGAATTCTTTTAGGCTTGGGTAGTGTTGAGACAGAGTGGGTAAAAAAAAATAAGACACCATTTATTGAATTATTTTGTTAATTTTTGCAGAAAATGTAGATGTAGATATAATAAAGTATGTCCTATCTCAATTTAACATCAGAAATTAAACATGAATAGAAAACTTATATGTAAATTACTTCAATTCATATTCAACTTGTCGAAATCAATAGCAACCCTGGCAGTTCCTCAAAATGTTAGAGTTGGCAGTTTCATCACAAATAGGAATAAGAAAATATAAATTTATCGCCCTTATGACACAGCTAACACATTTCCTCCGAAATCTTCTTTAAGGGCAACCGTAGTGTAGCAGCTTCTCATTTGTATAAAATTTGACCAAAGTGTAGTCACAGGTGGCGATTTCATTTCTTCATCCGAAAGAAACCCCCCCCATGATCTTGGATTGCCATATTTTCAACATCACTCCCATCTTCGTGAATAATTTCTTCACTTTCAGTGTATGATGTCGAAATAGCTTTTACCACTGAAGGTTTTTTTCCTCTTTTTTTTTAAGGTACTTTTTCTTTGATTCGATTCAAATATTCTGCACTTGTTAGCACTGCCTTTTCATTTCGGTAGTGGATCTATTTATTTTACTGAGTAAAATGCTTTCAACTGAAGTTGAGGCGGAAACTCCTCTTCTTTCATCGATTGTATCTTGTCCGTTTTCGTGATTTATAAATTTTGTTTGCTCATTTTTTTTCCTTTTTGCTCTTCACAATGCTTTTCTAGGTTATAAAGTGGAAAGGTAACCGTTGCTCCTTTATTGTACTTTGTTAATTATATTTCGTTTAACCTCTCTTTCGATTATGTTTTCGGTATTTCGGTAAGATTTTTTATAGTTGTTCAACAAATCATATCGGCGAATTACCTTTTGGTAAACTTCTTTCGTCAAGTCACTGCCATTCGATTAGTTTCTGATTCCATTTTAGTTTGAGAGCCCTGAATCAAAACTTATCCAATGGTAAAACATACGTAGCATGCGGTGGTAGTTCAAACAAGGTTATGTTATTTTGTATTGCATGTTCAATAGTAACTCTATCCAAATGTGACACATGACCATCCATTATAAATAGGATCGGCCATGTACTCCAGAGATGTTGTCCTTGACAACTAATTAATGGAGGAAGCAACTTACCACTGCCTGAAATGCAAGCCATAGTAGTAATGTTTTCTTTACCAGAGCCCTCGATGCATCTGTGAACATTTTGTCCTACAGCAGCAACGCCTTTAACCCTTCCTGGGTACAAATTAAAACTGGTTTCATCTAGGTTGAAAATGTGTGAAGGTTTCTCTTGCAAATCCAGTTGGTTTATTATTCCTTCGAGTCGGTCATAAAAACCATATATAATGAAAGGTAGCTATTCTACATTTTTCTAACTGTTCAATGTTCTTTTGGCTAAGCCGGTTCATACTTGCTTTCGGCCGTGCTTTGAAACATTCTTATAATTTATAGTTCTACTTAGTTTAGACTTATCAATCCGAAATATTTTTGCAGCTCCTTTTCAAGATAAACTACCCTCATTTATAAACATGGTTGCCTTTCGAAGATCATCTTCTCTATACGCTTTTGCTTTTAGTATATAGGCTCTAGGCATCTTAGCCGCTTCAATACTGCAAATTATAAACATCATATTAAATAAATCTAGAATTCAAACAACATATTCACCTTAGGAATAGTCGTCTCAAATTCACCCCTGACGTAGTCTTAAATTAACGCTCGATAATTTACCTCTATCTTATGATAGAAGTCAACCAGTTGATTTCAAAAGTTTTCAGTGCATGCAAAACGATTTGTTGTAACCGCGTCAATTATTGAAGCGTTAATAAGAAGTTTAACTTTTCCAATTTTTATATTCGTTTGGCTTTATTAATGTTGATACTAATAAGCCATTTACCGACTTGAAAATATCATACTCAACAGAAAAAATATGGCTGTCTCATTTTTACTTCAATTTTTGTATGTCTTAGTTTCTACACCACTTGACCCTATATCGCCAAGGAGTTAGATTCGGACAAAGAGCAAAGAAAGCCATGCTTATGATGTGACAGCTGAAAATTTAACTGAAACAATTTCTATATATATTGAATAAAGTATAAACTTTAAAATAAAAACACTTGGCTTATGATTCACAATATAAAAAATATTTAGATACTGTATTTAGCAGTAACGAAAAGTCGACATGTTTCGAGTTATGAACTCATTAACAAGACTGACTGCAGGAGAGTATTACATCCTAATTTATAAAACAGACAAAAGCAAAGGTGATACCTGAAAATCAATTTGTTCGTTACTGCTAAATATACAGTATCTAAATATTTTTTATATTGTGAAACATAAGCCAAGTATTTTTATTTTAAACTTTATTCTTTATGATGTTTCACCAAGTGATGTGCGAGAATTCAATCTCAGTTATTCTATATATATATATATATATATATATATATATATATATATTATATCCATATATATATATATATATATATATATATATATATATATAACTGAGATTGAATTCTCGCACATCACTTGGTGAAACATCATAAAGAATAAAGTATAAACTTTAAAATAAAAACACTTGGCTTATGTTTCACAATATAAAAAAATATTTAGGTACTGTATTTAGCAGTAGCGAAAAGTCGACATGTTTCGAGTTATGAACTCATTATCAAGACTCTTGATAATGAGTTCATAACTCTAAACATGTCGATTTTTCGCTTCTGCTATATACATTACCTAAATATTTTTTTATATTGTGAAACATAAGCCAAGTGTTTTTATTTTAAAGTTTATACTTTATTATATATATATATATATATATATATATATATATATATATATATATATATATATATATATATATATATATATATATATATATATATATATATATATATATATATGCTTTAAAAGTGTGATAGATTTCAATGCTATGATATACTTTATACTACTTAATTGGGCCCTAACTGTTCGGGAACATCTTATAAAATTGTTTGCTTGATTTATCGAGATGAGATTCTTCTTATTTGCTTTCCGTTACCATTATGTTTACTGTAAGGGAATAAATACAAAGTTTTCATTTATTTCTGTCAGTGATTGATAATTTTAGCAGTTACGAAATATTCAATATAATTAGGAAATAAATATTGCACTTATCTTCTTTGACCTCCGCTTTTTTGAGATTTATAATTTTATTTATTATTAGCAGGGATATGCAGAATAGTTACGTAGTGACAAGCAGCCAGAATCAAATAATCAATCAACAGACTACACATCAGCCTACAACGAGGTCGCAATCCGCAAATATTGCCGAAGACAGGAATAACGTTAGTAATGGACGAATGAATATGAACAATTGTAACAGAAAACTACAACCAATACCGGACCCTCCTACAAGTGGCAATCACGTTCCTTACCAGATGCAGAAGGCTATGATTGAAACCAAAATGATACCATGTATAAATATGAAACCGTTCGTTCTTACTGACCTGTTGGTAACATTACCTGACTTATGTTCAAGTTTCTTTAACAATGTACCAGTGCAATCGTGCCAACAAGTGTTGCAAGTTTTAGGAGTGGAACTGTTCAAGCCAAATAAGTGAGTATGGTATTTTTTATATTAAATTTTCAGTTTCATACTCCGGATGATGAATAAGATTAATTTATCTTATTTATATCCATGGAACTACTCTACAAGTAGTGTGAGGTTCGAAACTCCTGACTTCGCCAAAACGATTTTAGTTTCGAGATGTGATATATCCACCCAAGCAACTTGAATATAAATTTTGATATTGTTTTAAGTTCTTGAGCAACCATAATATGGTTCTCATATAAAACTGTCTTTACTCAGGTTCATGTGTTTCTGCATAGGTGATACATAGATCAGATATCTCGACTGAAAGTATTTCGAAATGAGAAAACTGTCAAGTGTTTTTTTTTAGTGGTATTTTCCTTGAAAAAAATTGACTATTGCACTGTAAAAGTGACAGTAACAGCCAACAGTGAAGTACTGGAGTGGTTTGATATTCGAGTTTTTTTTAAATCTCTAGGTCTAAGACGGATATAAAAACCACTAGGGAGGTGTTTTTTCACTTAGCCGCAATTCTGATGTAGACATTTCATGTGTTTTTGCAGGTATTCAAGTTTTGTGAATATATTCAGCCCCTTGAAATTGTCTGAGGAGGTTGTGGATGTTTGTGTAGAAAAGAACGTAAATGAGGGGAACGTAAGACCTCAGTGACGAAGCTCTGCTGCTTATGCGTTTTCTTTAATGTATCTCGCTTGTTTAGATAGTTTATTATGAAAATATTGATTTAACATTTACTGATACAATAAATTTCTTTGTTGCAGTTCGCAAATGCAAGTCTTACTAGAAAATGGAAAGTGTCAAAATGCCAATGAGACAGTTCCTTTAGTTCAAGTTCGTAATGTGGTCGATTTTATGCCCCAGTTAAAATATATGTTAGGTGGTATGTTACAGTCCGACATGGGATCAAAAAGGCCGCGAAACAGCTAGGACTGGCAGTCATTGTGGGGCTATAACTTTTACAATATATGAGTTAAATGTAGACTCCACAAGTCGGTCATGTGCTGATTTCTCAAATTGTTCCTAAAGTGTATATTCAATTGAAACTCGAGAAAAAGTGAACATTACTTAAACGTTGTGCTGTTTTGTTACGTTAAATTTCCAAATATTGATTGAAATACACACTATTTACAATTATGGAAAGTGCAGATATTTTTATTTGAGTTCTCACTTTTGTGCCAATGCGTAGGAATTTCATTTCATTACATCTTCTTTTGTCTTCATCTTATTTATTATGTAATTTTATTTCTAATTCTTTGGACTGATCTAGTCAAATCATTTTACGCACATTAGATACGCAAAAGTGTTCACTTTATGGGATATCTGGGCTTTTTCTCTATATAATTAATTATTTATTTTAAAATGAAAAGTATATTAATAATAGATAGTTGATATCAATGTGAAATGTCCAGGGTAGGGGATGTAATTTAGTGACATATTCTGGAAAATAGATATTATAATGGTGTATTTATTTTTTGTACTTTTCGAGAATTGTTTTAGAATAACATACAGAGAATGAAACCAGTTGGGCTTTTTATACTTAATTCTTTTTATCAATTTTCATACACTTAATCTCAATAATCTGAAATTCTTATGTTTGTTGATATATTTTATTCTCCTGCCTGTGATATGTAGAAGACAGTATTTCAGGAACATATTTTATTGAAGGAACTACTCATTGTTTTATTCAGTTGGCTCTCTGGCATCTAAATACAGTACATATACTAGGAAATATAATTATATACAGATTTGATCGAAATAATTTGTAAAATATCGGAATGAATAGTTTGTACAAAGTGTTAATAAAATCTTTTTCTATAATTTTGTAGTATATTTTTGATTGTGTGCTGTTGGTTCATTTGCATTTTCTCATATTTTATTTAATACAGTAAGATTTTAATGTTGATATATATGTAAATAGCCATCATTACTCAAATAAATCTTATAAATTCGATTAAATGGTTGTTTCAATGAGAAGTTTAACAGAGGATTCCCATGTATGTTCTAGTAGCAGGCCAAACACAGAATCAATAGTTAAATGTAAATCTGCAAATTAAGATTACACGTGTGATAAAAATACATACTCATTATAATTTGAGATGAAATATGAAAAAATGTAATCGATGTGGCGCTATGCTTTTCACAGTTTATATATAAATATATATATATATATTAACCGTAAATTAAAAGAATGTTTTTATTATTTTATATATATTACGAAGAGATAACAAAGCTAGGATGTGTAACTTATAAATTCATTATATTTAAATTGTTTCAATCTAAATGTATTGATTTTTAAATATGAAAAATGCTTCTTTTTTTTTCTCTTTCCTACATTAAGGTTCAAATTCATAAATTTTTGTGTGTAATTATCAAAAATATGTTAATTTTTCACAATTATGCAATATTTTATTTGTTATAAGGTATTTATACCTATATATATATATATATATATATATATATATATATATATATATATATATATATATATATATATATATATATATATATATATATATATATATATATATATATATATATATATATATATTTAATTGACCAGAATACCTCCGTATTATGATAAGGTGATAAGGGTTCGGAACGGATAAACAAGGCCTTTTTTTATTTAGTGTACATCATTTATTCCTGTCGACGTTTCGATTACAATTTCGCAACCTTCATAAGGAAACTCTAACCAAACTTTTTAATGTTGGCTGATACTTGAAGAAAAATTATTGATTCTTGCTGTAAAGTACAAATTATTGTCGTGGTGTCCACTCATTTTGTGTTCCATGTTTTGCAAATTTTGTAAATGTTTGACAAGTTTTTTAGACTATTATAACTATGATTCTGTTCCTTGCCATGTTACTTACTCATTAACCTCAACTATTTGAGTATTGAGTATATATATATATATATATGTATATATATGTATATATATATATATATATATATATATATTTATATATATATATATAAATATATATATTTAATTTAATTTAATTTACATATACATTTATGTTTAACAATTAGTCACTAATATATTGAGAAAAAAACAATAATAATAAAATATAGACACATAGTCGCATGCACCTGAATGTGCTACAATATAAAAAGAACAAAAAAAAAAAAATATATATATATATATATATATATATATATATATATATATATAAATATATATGCAGTGCAATCCGAATATAATAGACTCGAGCGGCAAAGAGATATAGTTCATTATATCCGAGTGTTCATCTTATGAGAATCGAACAACACATGATAAGAGAACTACATTTAATTGCTAAATATGGTTTACAAAATATTATTTCTTAAAAAAATCAGTTATTTTACTTTGAACAGAGTGGTTTTTCATATAATTGTTCTGCAAAATAAGTTTAACTTTATTTAATTTTGAAAACATTTCACTGCTGTTTTCTTGCTGGAGGAAATAGCATATTTTTGAAAAATTCAGAGACAAATACGACGCAACGTACCGAATAACATTCACAGAGCTGCAAGCCCCAAACGCTAAGTCGAAAGGTCGAAAGAATACTGCATAATATTGCATCAGAACACATCGTGCTGGGGAAATCACCGGGGGGGAATCACAGAAAAAACTCGCTTATGATAGACTAATTCGGTCCACTACAGGCGAGGTTCCATTATAAACGAGTCCATCTTGTCCGAGTATTTTACACGTGTTTAATCCGGGACTTGAAAATTAGTTCATTACATGCGAGTTTCCATTATAAGCGAGTTCATTATACATGGATTATACTATATATATATATATATATATATATATATATATATATATATATATATATATATATATATATATATATATAGGTATATATAATTTATAGTTTTCTCATTCAAACTGTCCTTTTGTTTGAATTATAAGCCTATTGAAAATTTCAATGTGTTTATTTGTCGATTTGTGAGTTTTGTCTAATCACTAAATAATATTTGACGGAAAATAACTGGTTTCCTTAATTCCATGTCTTGTTAGTGCGTTTATCCATTGATTAGTGTAATATGTTCGATTTTATTACTTGCTAAGAAACTGAATAAAATATTAGCTGCTGAAAAATTGCTGGAAGCAATATTCGATTTTTTCATGTTGAGGATTTTTGTGAAATCGAGCATTCATGAAAGGACATGTGAATTAGAACATAAAACACAATCTACGTTTCCCTTTTTTCTCTAATTTAAATTAAATTTATTAAAGATAAATTAGTATTACTTAGAAACAAACTTGGATTTCACATGATACTTGTGAAACTCTGTGCCAAACAACGCCTTATGAAATTTTTTTCCTGCATAATATCCACAAACGAAACATTTCTAACAAGTATAAATTGAGGTTATCACTCAAAGAGTGTTTGAAATTATTTGTGGATTGTTACAATCCAAGAATATATTTCAGTTAGAAAGATTGAAAATTGAAATCAATAAAACGTAGTCATTCTTGTGACAAAATATTTTGATTATGTTGCCTTTGGTGGATGTGATATGTTCAAAATTAGTTGGAAATTTATGGAATTAGCTCTCAGTGAAAATCATGATTCATCTCGACTACTAAGAAATTTCAAAGTTTTTAGTTATTTCAACTTTTATATTTTTCATTCAAACGTTGAACGATTTATTGAAATTATAAATATATTCAAAATGAACTGTTAACACAGAGGATGAAATGTTTTACATGGGAATTTTCTTTTAACTGAAATTATTTCATAGTATAAGTATTTTCTCAATTCAATGAACAAATTGTAATTTGATATAGTTTTCAATTCTTCAGGTGAATTATCAAACGACTTGACTTATGAGTACGATGGTTCAAATTTCTAAGAGACTTTCTTGCTGAAATGCCGACCACTAGATCGTTTGACCTACGAGTACCATAGGCATACTTATTACCTTATTTAGAACATACAACGGTACTTCTTATTGATAAAGTATTCATATTACTTTGATAACAATATGAAAAAGTCGCCCAATCGAACCAATATTGGTTTTGCATTCACAATTAGAACACGATCGAATATATTAAGCTACAGTTCCACTTGAGGAACATTGTGGAATATTTTTGTTGCTGTTGCGTGTTTCCGAAAATGTTTCTTAAAATTTCTTTATGTTCCGGCAACAAATGTTGACTGTTTCTACTTATCACCCTTCTAGCTACGATTTCACCGGAGGAACATTTTTGTTGCTGTTGCGTGTTTCCGAAAATGTTCCTTAAATTTTTTTTATGTTTTGGCAACAAATGATGACTGTTTCTACTTGTCACCCTTCAAGCTATGATTCCACCGGAGGAACATTTTTGTTGCTGTTGCTTGTTTCCGTAAATGTTCCTTAAAATTTCTTTGTTTCGGCAAAAAATGTTGATTGTTTCTACTAAATAATATGGAACTATTGACAATTTTAGTTGCTTCAGTGGAAACAAGAAATTTACGTATGTTGCCATAAGTTTCTACCCTTGGCAACGAGGAGAAACATTCAGCAACAAAATGTTCCTCCGGTGGAACTGTAGCTTTAGGCTTTTGAAGATGTGAATTTTTATTACTGAAGAATCCATTTATGTGAAAAAAATTGGTTTTTTGAATTATGTTCAGGAGAATAGGTACTTTGTAAGTGCGAAGTTATGAAGAGCAAATTCAATATACAATTAAATTAAATGAAAATTGTTAGAAAATACTATTCAGTAACAGTTTCAATAATTAGTCTTATAATTCGTTTGTATATAGCTTTATATTTGAGGGTAACTATCAGGGGCGGCTAGTCAAAGGAGGCTAAGCCTCCTCAATAATATTCCGTGTATCACTAATATATTATATTGAATAGTCAGCATATTCATATTAATCAAAATCATATTATTTTATGCACCTACCTTCCTTTCAACCTACATTATATAATATAATTTATTAATTACGATAGAAGGTATTTACATTTACTGCATTTCATTCATTTCAAGATTTGTGGCAACGCTGCGGAGGCATGGAAAGGTATATTCTCAACGTTCATTATGCCTGCCACAGAAAAGCAAACAACGGTGCAAATACTCCGAATGAATACTTCATTGCAATAGAAAAGCAAAACACATGTAAATGGCAACACGGATAGGAACCCAGTCTTATACAATGTCGACCAATCACAACTATAGAATTTCGCGTGACATCGAGTGAATTCGTTGGAAAGCATTAATTGAATCGTACGTAGTGTGATCGTAGTTACTAATGGCCGAAAACAGCAGCGTGTTTACTTATATTGCTCGCGTATTGTTTAAAATGAGTTTGGTTACTGAAGTTAATTTCAAAAATTTCAATGGTGGAATATTTGTTATCCCATAACTTTAGTGCACTAAGTTATGAGAATAAAGTTTTGATAAAAACATTGCGACCTACCCCTGAATTAAACAATTTGGTGCAGCGTAACAGACAACAAAACCGCGGTTCTAATACAAGGAATTATGAGAGACATCCTTGCCTAACCGGATCACAGGTAAAAAATGAATTATTTTGTTGGCAGTGTTTTACTTTCAACTAGGGAAAATGTCTCTGTTTGGGGCCGCTTAGGATTTGAGGATTTAATTCTATAGTTGAAAGTGAGGAATTTTTCACCGATAAAGTAACTTTAAATACCGCACGCGGATTAATATCTTACTTACAAGATAAGGAATTTATATATTTTTTAAACATCTTTAAATTAATTTTAGAACAAACAGAAATAGTTTTTCAAATCTTACAGCACAAGTTTTCAGATGTAATTTACTCACGAAATCGGCTCAAGTTTCTTTTGGAAAAAATTTCAGAATTTCGTGCAGAAGTTTATTTAAAAAAACCATTTTCTGTATTTCAAACTACTGATGATACGACTCAATTTAGCCCAAAACGAAAGAAATTCAGTTACGCAGATATGGAGCTTCACTATAAGCAAATATTTTATGAAATTTTGTATACTATTAGGGGTCAAATAGAAATAAGGTTTTCTGATTTGAAAGAACTGCATTTCTTCGACTTACTCAATAAAAATTTGTTAGCCGGATTTTCGGCTAATTTTCCAGATAACCTTTTGGAAAATGTCAAAAATACACTTTTTTTGATAAGGTGGCCATAAAAAGTGAACTGTGTGTTGTTTATAATGACATTGAAATTTTGGGGCAAAATGAAAATCATGTGAGGACTATTAAATACCTTTTTGATAATGATTTGAATCAAGATTTACCCCAAGTTTATAAACTCTTATGTCTAATTGTTTCTATCCCGGTGACATCGGCTTCCGTAGAGCGCTCGTTTTCCACTCTTAAGAGAATTAAAACTTATTTACGAAATTCAATGAGCCAGGATCGTTTGAAAAATATTAGTTTGTTGTCTATTGAAAAGGAATTGGTAAAACTTTTGGCGAAAGACAAAAAATTTTATGAGGATATTATAGATCATTTTGCTAACGTTAAAGATCGCAGAATCCCGCTAATCTTCAAAAATATATAATAACTTTTTATTTGCTCTCACCAGCTGTTAACAAATTCGTTAAGTAGGTAGGTAGGTACCTATTTTGTGAAAGAAAAAAAATTTGATGAATTGATTAATTGGCTGAGAAGAGTTTTTGTGAATATTGTAAATAGGAGTTGTAGGTCTCAAGGTAGACACTCGAAAGTGAAAACAAATTAATAGCTTAGGGTGCTTGTTTTACTTTGATTTTCTTCAAACTATAAGGCGGTTGACCTTGAAATCCTAAAAATTTTCGCCTATGGTATATTTTTTAACACCTCCTGTAGCCTCCTCAAACCAAAACCTCACGAGCCGCCACTGGTAACTATATACTACAAAATACTATCAGTAGTTGGTATGTACTGCAGTTTTAGTTTAGGGTTTTCATATCAAGCTGTACCAAAGACAGTACAGTATGTCAATTAGTGGAAATCCAATTAACAGTTCTTATCCTTAATACTATCTCTAGCTTGTATATACCTTTATGGTTTAGAGTAACTACTATATTAAGCAGTTGCTATCATTAAGCTCTAGTAATCTCAGTCTTAAGATCATTATATCAGCAATAATATTTTGGTATGTCCAATAAGTGGACATTTGGAAAAAACAATCCTTTTCTACTCAGGCTAAACGTCAGTAGAGCAAAGCAGTGTTCAAATTGAAATTTCAAAAACTAGTGTTCAATTTCGATGAATTACTCGTTCAATTCTCAAGTTACATTGAGGTGAAATCAGAGGAAGTGAAACCTAAGAGATATATATGCATCTCATAGTAAAGCAGGAATGCTCCAACAAAAATATATATTTCTTTATTTTCAATGTGAAATAATTCCCCACATTTTTAGTAGAAATTGAATTGCACCTTTTATTAGGTATAGATATACATACACATTGAGATAACTAAGTCCGTAGTTTTCGGCTACGTTCAGAGTTGCAGTTAGATGTTTTGACTGCGCTTCAATTCTTCAAATTCATCTTGTTTTATTTTCTAATTTATCACTTCTTCATTTTTTTAAATTTTAGCATCAGCTTTCGACTTGTTCTTTGAGGAGTCGTATTCTGCGCATAAGAAAACTGTGTACTTGAACGTCTACTGTTGAACAAGGTGAAAACATCTTTCGGGTTGAAAGGCCATACTCTGTGACAAATGATATTCCAGATCCTTCATCTAGTCTACAGCTTCACCGTAGCTCTCGTCGCAATTTTTTTATATAAGTACAGTAGATCCAGGGCCGGATTAACCCTTTCCGGGCACCCAGGCAACAACCCTATCCAGGCCTCAGGTCTTTTCAAGTTGATAAAGGGATGTAAGTAACTTCCAGATGATCGACTCCAGGTATCCTGTTACTTCAAAGTCTTATGTGATATTGCAACAACATGGTTACTTTGACTTGATGCTGCAGCATCACCTTACCTGGCTCGTTAGCTTTATTGAAATGATCTTAATGAATAGGTTACAGATAAGTGACGAATGATGATCCAGGTTGCATGATGGGTTAGGAAAGAGAAATGAGACGGGATGCGGCTATTTTCAATTTAATGTTGTTAAACGCAATTTAATACAATAAACGAAATAAAACAGTCTTGTTAAGTACAAATTGGAAAAAGTCAACTTCCAAGATATTTTTTGGTTTTGTACAGTACAGTAAGTTTAAATATTAACTTTTCTAACTTTTTTAGAAACAAAATCGTTAAAAACATCTTGGAATTTGACCCTTTCTAATACATTATTTTCAATGGCCATTATCGACAATGAATTACGGTTCTGAGACATTGCTGAACGAAGACAGTTTATTAGTTCTACTACTCGATAGTAGATGGTTCTGTATGTATGAAGTATTTCATCAATTGATAACATGCGTCGAAAGAAAGCAATAATATTGTTGAGGAATTTCATACAAATATTCAAATAAAATTTTCATTTGATAATTTTTTTTTTCTTGGTGCGTGTACGGGCCCCCAGTCTATGCGGGGCCCCTAGGCAGTTGCCTACTCTGCCTAATGGTTAATCCGGCCCTGAGAGTAGATCGTCGATAATTTGGACGTCGATAATTCAACGGAAAAAAAAGTTAGGAACTGTGAAATTGTATGACTGTACAAAATGTATTCTGTAAATTTATATTCTTATTACCTGTACATGCATAATAGTTTCATTTATCTTCCTCAATTATTTAACCACAAAGATGAATTACTAATGTTTAAGACATCATAAAAATTCATTTCCTTTCGAAAACCGGGACAGTTTGATAATCTGAACAGAGTTCGGTCACTAATCAATGGCGGATCCAGGCAATTGTTTTGGAGGGGGCCATGAGTCTGAGGATGTATCTGTAGCGTAAAAAATTGAACCTCCTTTTTTTAAAAAGTAAACAGTATGATTATCCATAATTCCGTCAAACAACAAAATTGTGTAATGAATTTTTTTTATATAAATAATTTTTGAATTGGTTATGCAGGTGAAGTCAAAATTAAGATTTTAAATTTTTTTTCAAATTTAAAATCCATTTAAAATGGCAAACTAGATTAAGTATTTGAACCAAGAAAAATGATCATTTGATACAAATTTCAAGAATAATAAGGTTATTCCACGTCAAAAGTATAATTGAAATCGGTTTCTTTTGATTTAGCTCACTTGAAGGAATTATTTTGGCATTTTTGCGAATTTCGAGGAGTATTTTACGGTTTTTTACATTTGTTCTCTTCTCCTTTGAGTATTCTATGAATCTAAGCACATATTTGGATCCTCGGAATATTTTACATCGAACTTAGTTTTGTGAAACTTCCAAAAACGTTTTCACGGGGTCTTGTGCCTAAAAATAAGCGAAAATAATAAGGCGAAAAGTTAAAAAAATGACCATATTGTCTCTTGGTTACGTTGGCTAAATAATTGAACCATCCAAATCAATCCCATAAATATCTGAGACCAAATCCATCAATTTGCGATCTTATAGAACCTTGTAGGACCAAAGACCTTATGGACAGAATTCAGAAGTTAGATACAGTGATTTGAAATGCCGAAAAATATACCTATACGCAAATGGTAAATGGATAAAAATTGGAATTTGCGCTACTCACCGTAGAACGGCTGTAACTTTGGTTCTACCTATCAACATTTTTCAATAGTCAAATGAAAGATTTTGCTTTATATAACTCCAATTTTACTATAGATTTGTATTAAAAAAAATTAAAATTTTGCATAAGATTGAACGATAACGCCATAATTTACCGTAATTAGTAACGTGGCAGCTTTGAGAGATATTTTTAAAATTTAGCACTGCTGAAGACATATTATATTGTCTATTATGACACCGGAAGAAAAACGTTTAATTTGACTGTTGAAACGTGTAGATAGGTGCCCGAGAGCCAAAGTTATACCGCCGTTCCAATAAGTAAATCTCGTAAACTCCAAATTTTACCCATTCCTCATTTGCCTATATATATATATATATATATATATATATATATATATATATATATATATATATATCAAGGCATTTCAAATCGCTGTAACTTCTGTTCAAAAGGAGCTATTGGGTTATAGGGGTTCTATAAGGTCGTAAATCGAAGGTTTTGGTCTCAGCTATTCAACGGATGAACTTATAGATTATTCAATTGTTATTGAAACGTAACCAAGTAGGCTACCTTTTTAAATTTTTCACCTTATTATTTTCGCATATTTTCAGATACAAGAACGCGTGAAAACGTATTTGGAAGTTTCACAAACCCATATTCCATGTAAAATTTTCCGAGGATAAAAAGCTCTTCTCTCCCACCAGTTTATTGGTTTAAAATTACATATTTATGTTTTTAATCGCATAAAATTCATCGCATTTTGGTGTTGCGAGTAATTATATTTATTTTAATTTGTGGGAATCACTTCATTATTTTAAGGATATTCAACATGCTCTGGAGGGGCCATGGCCCCCTTCCCCCTTGGATCCGCCCTTGCTATTTATTCGGATTATGAACGCTCTACTGTAATTCAATTTTTTTAAATAACATCTACTTTTATGCTATTATTATAAATACTTCAATGTGAAATAAAATTAAATCATGAAAAACATACTAGTCGACCATGGTCAATTTCATACATTACATAAAGTGAACAAGGAAAATTCTTTAATAATTTAAAAAATTATTATTAACTTTCCAAGGAAGCTGGTTATACGTATTCAGCAACGCAAAATCTGCATTCACAATCGAACGGCGAATTATAGAAATTGTCAAGTCACCCCGACTCAAAATCTGCATACAGCTGTTTCGATCTTATTAGATCTCATCAGTGCAGCTTATTTGACCCGGAGTGAATTAACAAATTTCTAATTGTTCCCCAATACAAATAGTGGTCAGTAACACTGGATAGATAACAATCCAGAGCGCCATCCCACCAAAGATATTGGGAAACAACAACTCACCGCTTAGACTGAAAATGCAGAAATTCGTCGCTTAAACACGTACCTCCTGATATGAAGATATCTACTCTACAACAGTGGTGTATATGATTCCAAGGCACACTAACATAGTGATTTAAAACCTTTGGATATACTCACGAGAGCGCGATCCGAATATTCTAGTCGCTTAATACGCAAAATACAACAATCAAATCATGAAAAACATACTAGTCGACCATGGTCAATTTCATACATTACATAAAGTGAACAAGGAATGTTTGTATTGGGGAACAATTAGAAATTTGTTAATTCACTCCGGGTCAAATAAGCTGCACTGATGAGATCTAATAAGATCGAAACAGCTGTATGCAGATTTTGAGTCGGGGTGACTTGACAATTTCTATAATTCGCCGTTCGATTGTGAATACAGATTTTGCGTTGCTGATTACGTATAACCAGCTTCCTTGGAAAGTTGTTTGATAATTTTTTAAATTATTAAAGAATTTTCCTTGTTCACTTTATGTAATGTATGAAATTGACCATGGTCGACTAGTATGTTTTTCATGATTTGATTGTTGTATTTTGCGTATTAAGCGACTAGAATATTCGGATCGCGCTCTCGTGAGTATATCCAAAGGTTTTAAATCACTATGTTAGTGTGCCTTGGAATCATATACACCACTGTTGTAGAGTAGATATCTTCATATCAGGAGGTACGTGTTTAAGCGACGAATTTCTGCGTTTTCAGTCTAAGCGGTGAGTTGTTGTTTCCTAATATCTTTGGTGGGATGGCGCTCTGGATTGTTATCTATCCAGTGTTACTGACCACTATTTGTATTGGGGAACAATTAGAAATTTGTTAATTCACTCCGGGTCAAATAAGCTGCACTGATAAGATCTAATAAGATCGAAACAGCTGTATGCAGATTTTGAGTCGGGGTGACTTGACAATTTCTATAATTCGCCGTTCGATTGTGAATGCAGATTTTGCGTTGCTGAATACGTATAACCAGCTTCCTTGGAAAGTTGTTTGATAATTTTTTAAATTATTAAAGAATTTTCCTTGTTCACTTTATGTAATGTATGAAATAAAATTGTTTGAAGTGCAGTTGAGTTGTTCAAACTTCATGTTTGCAAATGATTCATGTTTAATCTGCGCAACGTCACACCCTGTATCGGTTGTAGAAAAATGTTCATTATGCACACAGATCATCGAATGAGTCACGGGTAAATCCCCATGCACGTGCTGTTAGAGGATCCCATCTAAATCATCCCCTAAATCGAAACCAGCTGACTGCGCGTCACTTTGCGCGAAGTAATGACAGTTCATTTTCATTACTAGGATCTGCTGGAACTTGTGATCTTGAAGGCAATAGCATAGTGCCATTTGGGATACTTCTCAAGCAAAAAATTTCATAAAAGGTTCCTTGATAGAGATAACAGAATCGATTATTTTGAATGTGTAGGTCAGGATTTGAGGAAGTATATTCTTCCAAGTCCTTATTCTGAGGAATCAAATGTCGTTTTTATCTCGTATAGTTTATATGATTAATATTATCGTTCGTCGTGTAAACTCCGTTTTGATTTCTATAATAATGTACATGAATATTCTTTTGATGTCCAGTCTACAAAAGTTAGCAAACTAAAGACAAGTCGTAAATTTGTTTATCTAATAAATGTATTTTTACGGTAACTATAAGCTAATTTATGAATTAGCATGAGTTATATCACGGAATATGATATTGTTTGTACCATCCAAAAAGCTGTTAAATTCAGACAGGAGCTATTTTTTGAACAACTGCTCGGACATCCCCTCATATAATTCCTTCTTCTACAATGCAGGTGAATGAGTGTCGTTTTGAAAATACAGTTACACTGAAGAATTTTTTTTAAATAACATTCCACTAGCTTCTTTGTAGTGGCTCCGTAGTTCAGTGATCAGTGCGTTGGGCTACTGAACAGAAGGTCGCTGGATCGAATCCCGGCCGAACCAACGAATTAATGCGGAGCCACCTCTCGGAAGGCAATGGCAAACCACCGAGAAGTATTCTGCCTAGTAAAGCCTCTCTATAAAGACGTTCGGAACCGTCGTAAAACTGTAGGTCCCTTCTATTCGTGTATAACTGTATCACGCACAGCACGAATAGTTGTAGAGAGGTCGCCTACGCCTGAAACCGGGTAAGGCACCAGAAGAAGAGAAGCTTCTTTGTAATTTTAGTGTGGGCAAATTTCGATGTTTGTATAGGATATCTTGAGATTGACTTTTAATTTCGCAGGAAATGTGATAACCAATTAATTTGATGCCTAAAGTTGCTGTCCAAACATTGATATTGAACGAACGTTGGTAATATGTTGTTCCTTTAATTTAACATGTAGATCCTTTCTTTCACTACTATATAGTGATCAAGATCTAGCTGCCGCTCACTTAGAATTCTCTAAGTACTTGGAGCAAATGCGTTTGTTCGTATTGCTATATTTCGTACACTAATCATTGGATCTTCGTCAACTAAATTTGAAATGTCATATTATTTCTACATGGTTCAAGCTATCCTAGATATACCAGAATTGATTTTGTTTGGTTTCACATTACCAGTTTCTCGACACCGCTGTTTCACAGACCGACACGTTTTTGCATTTGGCAAGCTTCTCGGAAATTTTTCCGAATAACACCTAATAGATGCACTAGCGTCTCCTTTACGTTATCCTATAGTTAACAGCATATCGGTATAATCATTATTTGCATACAATTGAAAAAATAATATTCTTTTAGACACCAATGTTTCTGAAATAATGTCAACGTCATGGTGAATTGAATAAACTAAAATTGTCACTTAAATCTTCCAGTGCCAACCCTTCGAACGTCAATGTTTTCAGTAAATCCATTACTATAACATGTTGGCTTTTTCTTGAAATTGACTACAGAGGTGAATTCAGTGCAGGGGTTGCAAAATAAAAAATCGTGTATCCGTGAAAATGCGAGGAATTTTAAACACATTCTCTAAATTGTTTAATATGTTTTTTTCAGAATCGAACTTACTTTAATTTCATTGTTTTGTTTATTTGTTTAGTTTATTTACTTGACTAACACTATCGTTTTCAACGCAAAATTTGTTGGAAAATGGTACACATTATCGAATTTTACAAGAAGTAACGTTTTAGTGTTTTATTGAATAGAGTATTATTTTATTAAACATTTCGACTTAAAAACTCACCACAAAAAAAAACAAAATAAGTACTCTCTATTGATCATGTAACTAGCGCTCTCTATTCAGTCAGATATAAATATACAATTTTCGGATATGCCAGCTCTAACAAACTATTCATAACAAATTTCGTTAAAATGTTGCCAGTAGTTTCGAAATAATTGTCAAAAATGCGTATGAAAAATATTTTCACCTCCCTGTATCTCGAACACGAATGCCGTTAGAAAAAAAATTTACTGAGCAGACCCTAGTTATTTTTAAGTATTCTACCTGTCCTAGCAAGCATGCCATGTTTTTTTGAAACATCCTGTGTATTTGATCTGAGAAGAACAATTCATGGTTTTCATGGCTCGGGCCCCACTTTGGGAACTACTCGATTTACCATTGCCCCAAATACCAGTACCTTTTGGCTTTTGAATATCTAGAAGTTCCCCCCTCTCAAAAGTCGGGCCTGGATCCGCGCCTGCTGGGGGCCCATGCACGCACCAAGAAAAAAAAATTTCATCGAATGAAAATTTTATTTAAAAACTTGTATGAAATTCCTCAACAATATTATTGCTTTCTTCTGACGCATGTTGTAAATTGATGAAATACTTCATACATACAGAACCATCTAGTATCTAGTAGTAGAACTAATAAACTGTGTTCGTTCAACAATGTCTGAGAACCGTTTGAATTCATTGTCGATAATGGCCATTGAAAATGATGTATTAGAAAGGGTCAACAAAGTTAGACAAGTTAATATTTAAACTTACTGTACTGTACAAAACCAATAAATATCTTGGAAGTTGACTTTTTCCAATTTGTACTTCACAAAACTGTTTTATTTAGTTTATTGTACTTTATTGCGTTTAACAAGATCGCATTCAAAATAACCGCGTCCCGTCTCATTTATCTTTCCTAACCCATCATGCAACCTGGATTATCATTCATCACTTATCTATAACCTAGTTATTAAGACCATTTCAATAAAGCTAACGAGTTAGGTAAGGTGATGCTGCAGCATCAAGTCAAAGTAAACATGTAACAGGATACCTGGAGTCGATCATCTGGAAGTTACTTACATCCTTTTATCAACTTGAAAAGACCTGGAGCCCGGACAGTGTTGTTGCCTAGGGACCCGGAGAAGGTTAATCCGGCCCTGTATATACATTTATATAAAGAGCAAAATTTTCATTATACTCCGTATACTCTTTTTATTTAATATTTAATTGCGCCAAGTTTGGTTCTTTGTAGTTTATATATATAATATATCTATATATATATATTATATATATATATATATATATATATTCATATACATATATATATATATATATATATATATATATATATATATATATATATATATATATATATATATATATATATATATAATATATATATATATATATATATATATATATATATATATATATTTATATTTATATATATATATATATATATATATATATATATATATATATATATATATATATATATATATATATATGTATAATGTTATAGTGTTATAGTGTGAAATTTAACAAATAGTAAGCAATTGCCTACATATTAAAAAACCATGTATAGTAATTTTTGTCCATAATTTTCAATGAAACATCTTCATATGTACCCAATCTTTTGCAAATGTTGTCCTGCAATTATTTTCAAGTTGTGCCGCCACTGAATCTGTACTCATTCTATAGCATCTTGACATAGGACGCGTATCTCTTTCGCTTCCGAGCTACAGTTTCAGAACGCCGATCAGAAAGTCGATGTATACAGTATTAGTGTCCTATTCGCCGCGGTTATGGATAGAGTGCTAAAACGTGTAGGCCTTTCGAAAAGAACTCAACCCGACGTTGAACCCCAAGACACGAATGCTTCTGAGGACGGCATCAAGGTGCGACGTCGCCGACGGAGCAAATCTAGGCGCCGGCCGTCGCAAGATATCAAAAAAACACGGGGTTTATTCAATATTGATTGGGAATCAGTTAAAGACTGTAAGTCATGTAAATCTCGAGCCATCACCAAAAGATTTTGCAGCAAAAGAAGTGACAACGAATTGTACAGATCGAATAGCTTCAAATTCGAGAGATTCATAAGGGGCAACGAGGAATCGTCTACACTAGGGAAAAAGGTGAGTAAATAAGTCCCTGAGAAAATTTCGAAATTCTTGTAAGCCCTGGACACGTAGGATCCTCCAATCCTTTCGCTAATGACCTATTGAATAAGAACAGCCCACCTGTGGGGTGGTGGATTAGCATGGTGGTGAAAGTCAGACAAGAAATCCGAGATACTGGCAAATCTATTACACATTCAAAATTCGTGGAACTGCTCCACTTTATTGGATAAAATCATCCCTCAAGAACTCGTATCATCGTATTGATCCTAGAGTGTAATATATTTGCCGGTTCAGTGCCCTACATACAAAAATGACTTCTACATAGATGATGAATTCAGCTTAAATAGGGATGATACTTAATATCTCTTCTCTACTGAATCGGGGTAAATACTCATTTGTCAGTTACGCAAATTTCACTTTTCTTGCTATTTCCGAAAGACTATTCTTATTGTTGTGAATCAATGCCAAATGAAATTATCTTGATAATGGAATTATGTTCATGAGTTTGCTAACCAAACTAATCAAGATGATGAATAGTATAAATGGTTTATATTTCATATTCAGATTTTTTGAGAGACTTTGGTTGTATTTATAAATAAAAATAAGCTTTCCTTGACCTCCAATACTTCCTCGTTGAATTCGAAGAAAATATGATGGTTGTTCAAAATATAGGTAATCAAAAAATTATTGTTGTGATATTATCCAATTTTCTTGAATTTTGAAAAAGCTTTTTAGTCTTATTTTCTCCGAAAATATATACTATTGCAGAGTAGTGAAGGAAAGCAGTCAGGTGCAACAGTAGTTTTTTTTATCCATTTTATACCTCCAGACCACAATTTTCGAAAAAGTGTTCATGTCCTATATATACTTATATATATATATATATATATACATATAGGTATATATATATATATATATATATATATATATATATATATATATATGTATGTATTATGTTATATATATATATATTATATATATATATATATATATATATATATATTATATATATATATATATATATATATATATATATATATATATATATATATATATATATATATATATATATATAATATATATATATATATATATATATATATATATATATATATATATATATATATAAACATAATACATACATATATATATATATATATATATATATATATATATATATATATATATATATATATATATATATATATATATATATATATATATATATATATCAGGGCGGCTAGTCAAAGGAGGCTAAGCCTCCTCAATAATATTCCGTGTATCACTAATTTATTATATTGAATAGTCAGCATTATTCAGCATATTCATATTAATCAAAATCATATTATTTTATGCACCTACCTTCCTTTTACCTAGTTGAAAGTGAGGAATTTTTCATCGATAAAGTAACTTTAAATACAGCACGCGGATTAATATCTTACTTACAAGATAAGGAATTTATATATTTTTTAAACATCTTTAAATTAATTTTTGAACAAACAGAAATAGTTTTTCAAAACTTACAGCACAAGTTTTCAGATGTAATTTACTCACGAAATCAGCTCAAGTTTCTTTTGGAAAAAATTTCAGAATTTCGTGCAGAAGTTTATTTTAAAAAACTATTTTCTGTATTTCAAACTACTGATGATACGACTCAATTTAGCCCAAAACAAAAGAAATTCAGTTACGCAGATATGGAGCTTCACTATAAGCAAATATTTTATGAAATTTTGGATACTATTAGGGGTCAAATAGAAATAGGGTTCCCTGATTTGAAAGAACTGCATTTCTTCGACTTACTCAATAAAAATTTGTTAACCGGATTTTCGGCTAATTTTCCAGATAACCTTTTGGAAAATGTCAAAAATACACTTTTTTTGATAAGGTGGCCATAAAAAGTGAACTGTGTGTTGTTTATAATGACATTGAAATTTTGGGGCAAAATGAAAATCATGTGAGGACTATTAAATACCTTTTTGATAATGATTTGAATCAAGATTTACCCCAAGTTTATAAACTCTTATGTCTAATTGTTTCTATCCCGGTGACATCGGCTTCCGTAGAGCGCTCGTTTTCCACTCTTAAGAGAATTAAAACTTATTTACGAAATTCAATGAGCCAGGATCGTTTGAAAAATATTAGTTTGTTGTCTATTGAAAAGGAATTGGTAAAACTTTTGGCGAAAGACAAAAAATTTTATGAGTATATTATAGATCATTTTGCTAACGTTAAAGATCGCAGAATCCCGCTAATCTTCAAAAATATATAATATCTTTTTATTTGCTCTCACCAGCTGTTAACAAATTCGTTAAGTAGGTAGGTAGGTACCTATTTTGTGAAAGAAAAAAAAATTTGATGAATTGATTAATTGGCTGAGAAGAGTTTTTGTGAATATTGTAAATAGGAGTTGTAGGTCTCAAGGTAGACACTCGAAAGTGAAAACAAAGTAATAGCTTAGGGTGCTTGTTTTACTTTGATTTTCTTTAAATTATAAGGCGGTTGACCTTGAAATCCTAAAAATTTTCGCCTATGGTGTATTTTTTAACACCTCTTGTAGCCTCCTCAAACCTAAACCTCACGAGCCGCCACTGGTAACTATATACTACAAAATACTATCAGTAGTTGGTATGTACTGCAGTTTTAGTTTAGGGTTTTCATATCAAGCTGTACCAAAGACAGTACAGTATGTCAATTAGTGGAAATCCAATTAACAGTTCTTATCCTTAATACTATCTCTAGCTTGTATATACCTTTATGGTTTAGAGTAACTACTATATTAAGCAGTTGCTATCATTAAGCTCTAGTAATCTCAGTCTTAAGATCATTATATCAGCAATAATATTTTGGTATGTCCAGCATGAACGAAACTATCAGAATTTCGTTATATTTTTCCAACCGCCGCCATTTTTACGTAGAAAATTCTTGTTTTTCGTGGGTTTTGAAAAATTGCCAAATTCCACAGCTTCTTCAGATTGGTACATACATTGAGTGTATGTTGAAATGTGATCCTTTCTGGGCCTTCAATTATTTTTATCAAGCGCGCTGCACTTCGTGGTGTCTATTCCGAATGTTCGAATTGCATCTTGATCTATTTCGTCATCAGTACACGATGCACGCAAATTTTTTAAAAAATAAATTATTTTCTACTTTTCAATTCGGTTTGCAAATCCGTTAGAATCGCATCCCTTCGCGCGAAAAATACGACATGGTAGTGATGGATCTCTGCTACTCAAGATTTTTTGAATAAGACCTTGAAAAATTGTAACAAGATTCAATTTGTTGTTCATGAATATGAAGTGGGCTTGAATAAGTTAATGAAATTATTGTGTTTGATTTTAACTTATCATGATATTAATTTTGTTATAACTCATGAAATTATAAATTATATATTTCCTCCCCTTCAATATAACTGAATGGTTTATTATTGTTATAAATACATACACACACACACATATATATATATATATATATATATATATATATATATATATATTTATATGATATATAACAAACAAGTTTAAAATTTTTTATTCCATTTAAGCTAATGAAGTTATTCTGTTAGAACAACACATTAAGTCGTAAGAATGTCTATCCGCAGTTAATATAACATCTGGAAGTAAACGTCTACACTATTCCCTTGTGTTTGAAAAACACCTGCACTAGAATTCGCACTGAAGCTCAAACTGGCAAGCCCGCACAAAGTAGCATATTTTGGATAAGAGGTTGTGGTTACACCTGCTACATGGACTTTTAACTTTCAGATTGAAATATAATAATACCAAAAAGGAGTATTGGAGGCCTCGGTAGACCAGCGGTAAGGTGCACCGCTTGTAAGCCGAGGATGTGGGCTCGAGTCCCACCTTGCTCTTGGGTGTAGTATATGTCCTGAATTTATTGGTTCTATTCATGAGATTAATTGTTGGGTAATGTACATTGTTTACAAGCCCATTGGCCGTTCGGAACCGGCGTTAAACTGTAGGTCCCTCGAGTTAAAAAAAAAAGAAGTATTGTCATATAAATTGAATTGTGAAATATCTAAGTTCTCGGCGAATAAAAAAGAGCCAACTAGTGTAGATACACAACCAATTTTTTAATCATTAATTTAATATAAATATGAAATGTTAAAAAAAAACACAAATATTGGAACACACAATAATAACAACTTACAATTAACAAGGTTGTATGTATATATGATTTACAAATCAGTCAAAAACTAATCATCCAGATTAACCTGAAGTTTCAAGCTCCGATCTACTAGATATTATAATACCGGCCCTTCATAATTTTAAACTTTTTTGTTCAAACTGTTATACAAACAAAATGAAGAATATTAAGGATTGTATTCAATATTAATCTATCAATTCTTTTTTCATATATTATAAACTGATTCATTGCGCAATATAATTTATTTCATCAGATTTCATCTCTTTCATCGACTTTCTTCTCTAATTCTAGTTTAACAGGAAATGTTTCTATTACTACGCCAACTCCCTACTGCGTTATATATCTCCCCTTTCTAATTTTCCTCTTGTAGATTAGCGGCAGCATACAAATGATAAGTACTCAGCAGTGTCCTTTGTGCTTTATTTCTTTCTGTGAAAAAATTAATGAAAGATAGCATATATTCAAGTACTTTTGATTTGTGACATGAACTTTTTTTTAAGAGGTATTGTATAATTATGATCTCGATTACGTTAACATTCTCATCTTGTTCAGTATGTGAAATATGAAAAAATACAAAATAGCATTCAATGTATATAAAATCACAGAAATTAAGGAAAATATTTCACAAAATTATGACATTAATATAATAACCATAATTATAACTTTTTAGAGTGTTAAGGTAAGGTGGGGCAAGTGCGTTTTCGGGGTAAGTGCATAGTAGCCCTCTTCTGTCCTGTTAAGCTTGAGTCAGAGAGCTACCATATGTGGGTTCTGTTGCGAACTTTATAACCATAAAAAATTTGCCAGTAGAGGCGCTCCAGGGCAGTGCGCTTCAGTATTGGCGCGGTTTCAAAGTGACCATGTGGTTTAGTCTCGTGTGTCAAGTTGGAAGGAGTCTAGGTCATCTCAGTTGATCCACCACATTTTACAATTTTTTGCATATTTCTCATACTAAGTACATACTTTTAATATTGTAGTTCTAGAATAAAACTTTATTCTATTTTTAATTATATTTTATAGTATAATGTTTGAGTTGTTCAATGGAAATGAATATATAACGTTGATCACATTTTTAAATGATTTTTTTCTAACCACCCAGTAAATTTATGTTCGACAAGCTGTCAAACTCTGTATCACAGAGAGTTATGCTCCGATTTGCAAAAATTCAAAAACCATTCAAACATCAGGAATCGAACTATCTGGCACTTGCCCCGTCGTGCACTAATTAGTCTTTGTAATGTGCATACTAGGGACCTTTTTTTTCTTTTCGTTTATGAAACATGTAAATTTCGATTTTTCGCGGAATCCTATGACACAGAACAATACAGAAGTGGTAGAAGTTTCTTTTGCAGATTTTATGTAACTGTTTAAAGGTGAACTCGGCAAAATGTATAGCGCACTTGCCCCACCTTACCTTATATAACATTCAAATATACATTTAGAATATATATCAAGTCTAGTTTTTTTGGTTTGAAATTGAGGAATTCAGAAAAACGAATAGAATGAAAATAAATTTTTAAACAGACATTCCTTAACATAATAAACTCCAAAGATTACGACATAATCCACTACACAGATGCTTCAAAGGACGACTACAGCGTTGGATGCTCGGTATGTACTCTAGACGAGACAATTTCCAAAACCCGACTTTCAAAACACTGTTGCATTCACACAGGAGAATTATTCTCTATCCTCACCGCACTGGAGATAATAAGTACCTCCAACTCAAATATTGCAATATGCACAGACTCCCTCTCGTCGATTCAATCTATTGAAGACATCTTCTCTACAAATCCCCTTGTCCAAAATATACATATGGAAAGTGAACGTTTATCGTCCCAAGGAAATGCCATCACTCTTATATGGATCCCCTCACACGTAGGGATAAGAGGAAATGAGCTAGCTGACAAGATGGCGAAGGAATCACTCAGACTAGATACCATCCGAGAAATACAGTTGGCAGGTGATCTGAGAAATAGGTGTAAAAGACAAATGAAAAACAAAAGACAAAAACTATGGAGCCTCTCTAACACCAAACTGCACTCAATAGAGACCGCTATAGACTCCCACAGCTTGCCACGGATGAACAGAAGAGACAAAACTGTCATAAGAAGATTAAGAATAGGACACACCCGCCTCTCCCATGGCTACCTAACAAGCAATCAAGCTCAACCTCTATGCAGCAAGTGTAATGTTCGGCTGACAGTCGAACATATCCTACAGGACTGCCACCAATTTGATGCAGCTCGACAAGAATTCCAATTGAAAAACAGAATCACAGAAAACCTCTCATCAAATTCGAATCTTTATAATGTTCTATCTTTCCTAAAATCCACAAAACTGTTTAATCTTATATAGTTATGCTAAATACTGTACCTGTGCCAATAACCTAGTAGCTGAGGCACGTTAATCTTTAAATAAATAAATAAATAAATAAAATAAATGAATTCAGGAAAATTGTATCTTGTTAAAATATCGAGGACACAACAGTGTAATTGTGTATATAGTAGGTGTAATCATTTGGCGATAAACATATTTAATAACTGAGATTGAATTCTCGCACATCACTTGGTGAATCATCATAAAGAATAAAGTATAAACTTTAAAATAAAAACACTTGGCTTATGTTTCACAATATAAAAAAAATATTTAGATACTGTATTTAGCAGTAATAATCAGTATTGATAATGAGTTCATAACTCGAAACATGTCGACTTTTTATTACTGCTAAATACAGTATCTAAATATTTTTTATATTGTGAAACATAAGCCAAGTGTTTTTATTTTAAAGTTTATACTTTATTCTATAAACATATTTATTGTTTGAAAACATACATAGCTTATGTGTGCTGAGGGAATGTCTATTCAAGACACACATATCTATTCTGAAATTGAAGATGGCCACTAGTATATTGAGAAACTTGATTGACTTAATCTGGAAATCAAGTTATGAGGTAGCACCCTAATGCTTCGCAAAATTTTCCTCAATTGATGAAGTAGAAACTATTATAACCACCTTCGTTAAAATTTTAACTTTTTTTCAAATTTCGTAAACGTTCAACTAAGCTGTAGTTTGTGTATTACAGTTTGAGTTGCATCTTTGTGTTATGTTTCAGAATTTGTTCAATTTGGAGAATACCAAATTAGAATCTGTTTTAGCGATTGAAATATTTCTGGATGAAACACAGATATTTTATGAGTTTGCCAAAGCCGAGGCAATTTCATGAATTATTAACGAATTCGATTGGACTCTATGTTTCTATTTTTATTTATCATTGGGTATATTATTTGGGAATTTTACTTCAACAGAGTGCTTTACAATTGGCAGTAATATTTCGAGTGCTTTCTGAAGTTGATAATCATCAACAACGTTTAATTTGAATGGGTGTCCTACTTTTTGTTAAGGTGGAGTGGGGTAAGTGGGGATCTGGGGCAAGTGGGTATTTTTTTTATAATTTGGAAAAAACACTGAATTAGGGAACTCAACTCGGAGAAAAATATTTTTCAGATCGTAATTCAGTTACGACATATTGTTTTTGATTTCCAAAGCCATTATGAAACAAGTACATGATCATTCTAGAAGTAGCTGAATTTTATCGAAAAATTTACCCAATGGAAATTAAAGATATTGTCTTAACCATAATAAATCACCTGGGAACAAATTGTCAAGTTTGTTCTTCTTTTTATCACTCATGCTACTTCTAGTAATTTTTTTATTTTTTTTCCATTCTTTTTGTCATTTTTATTGCCATAGTTCCCACTTACCCCGCAACTTTTGTTTGAGGGGGAAGTGGGAACTATTTCTTCGGGGGATGTGGGTATTAGTCCCTACTTGCCCCAATACCACTCTCCTGTTGAGAGAACAAATCTTGTTCCGATGCACGAAAATGTAAATCTACATTCCGTATCATTTGAAGATTTGTTGCTTCAATCTATAAAACAAAAAAATCGCGAGGAGAAAAAACCGAAAAAAAGAGTGGCTCCAGGGGCTGAAGTGATCACCACAAAAGATGCTTTGGAAAGAATATCTGTTGAGAACAACAAACCTTCGGAAAAATCAAAGAGATCGAAAAAAAAACCGAAGTGAGTATCGCAATTTATATCCGATAGTGACGAAGAAACCTTATGAGATATGAAAATGAAGAAATAGGGAGACAACAATAAGAAAATCTCTTGAACATTCATCACTACATCAGAGTTGGAATTTGGGTTTTGGTTGAATTTTCAACTAAAAAATCCAAGAAACACTTTGTTGGACAAGTTCTAGAAGTGAAAGCAGAAGAATTGAAAATGAAATTCACGAAGAAGAAAGAAGATACTTCGAAACCAATATTTTATTGGCCAAAAATAGAAGATGAATCTTTGATCACAGAAGATGCCATTTTGAGAGTACTGCCTGAGTCAGATCTTGGGAGTAGAGGAGAATTAATATTTCCTGTTCAATTAAATTCGTTCAATATGAAATAATTTTCCTTTTTCAACATGAAAAATCTGTTGTAGAAAACACTCATATTATTTTAGTTCGTTTAAGCCCTAAATTTTCACAGTTTGTATTAATGAAATAAATTTTCCAAACTATAATTTCTGATCAAAATAACCTCTCCCCAAAAAAGTTCATAACTTTGGTAATTTTGCTGATATTTCGAATCTAAAAAAAGCAAATTGAAGCTTGAAATATGTAGATTGACTTGCGTGCCCCACTCAATAACATCACTATCCATATGAAAAGTATAAGAAAACGAATCCACTTGCCCCAGATACTGGGGCAAGCGGGTTCTACAGACAGGTTTCTATATAACAATAAAATTTTCGAAAACTTTTCTTTTTTCAGACGAAATAAATCAATGGGATGTTGTGTTCATAACACAGCATTTCCAGTTCAAAGCGCACTTCTGTACGTCAAGTTTTCTTAAAGTTATGTGGTTCCAAAGTCAACCTATTGAATTTTTAGTCCCCACTTACCCCACTTCACCTTATACTGAATTCATCAAACAATTAATATACTGAATGGTGTTTTCTCATTCTTCCTCTGATCATCCAGATGCATCACAATAAAATAATTTTTCTCAACATGTTGCGACAGGCATATTCTATAATGTATTCATCAAATAAAATAATTGTTCGCATGCATTTTATCTGATCTCAAACTTTCTAAATATAAATGAGAAACAGCATACTTTGTTTTTTATGATAAAAAACAGAGTACCTATATTCTTTCTGATTTATATTTAAAAATGTATTATCACAAAGTTATGGACAAATCTATCCAATATTTCAACTTTCTATCCATAATTTTCGTATATTTAGTTGAAATTTAAATTCAGGAAAATATTAGCAGTTTTTGATTAATATCAAAAGTACTGTCTAATTTCTGCTGCTCTTGTTGCAATAAGTTTCGCTTTATTTTGAAATAATGCATTTCTATTTCTTCCAGCTGCTGAAAAAAATAACACAAAGGATAACTTATCTCAGTTAGAGGCGCTCTTTCGATTTCACGCCCTTTAGTTAAAGGTTCATTAGCAGGATTTATCTTTAAAAATTAGTTGTTTGAAAGTAACTATGAGTGATTGTTTATACTGGAAACGGTGATAAACTTATGACAGCAGTTTGTTATTCTTGATAAGGAGCTCGTTAGTTGGATATTCTTTCTAGGTTTGAATCAATTAAATTATTGTTGTTTGAATGAATAAACATCTTCCTCTAATGTTTGGATATTCTGCATTTGGAAAATACGAAGTTTTCATTTCGCACTAATATTAGCACATGCACTGACCTTGATAGGTCACATTAAAAATAGCATGCCTGCTTATGAATGGATAGTATTGAAGAACGGAATCGGATGTTTCTAACGTCTACATCTTTATTCTTGCTTCTACCTACGAGGTGATATTAATAAATACTTAGCCTGTTATATAAAACTAAGTACATCGAAACAAAATTTTATTCATTAGAGACACACACATGAATAAAGTAAGATAGGATAAGGAAGACTCCAATGTCAGCAGCAATAACTGACCGAAAATCAAATTACATACTATATATATAGCGTTAGACCTACTGTTTTCAGAATTTCGCAATTCTAGTATAGTATACATGATGCATCTCGAGGTACGAATCCATTTTTATATAACATTATAGTTGAAATCAAAGTAACCATATCTAGTTTATTCATTAGAACTGTCTAAATATCCAGAGAACTGGATATCAATATCTCCTCGTACAGTAGAGAAAAAAACCATATATTCATCAAATCCTCCTTCTTTCTGTATAAAAGTCACTATGTGCATTTATCTTCAGTCACTCTATTTCGGTATCACACCGAAACGTGTGATACATATTCAATTGAATTGACGACTGTACTCTACTAGTATCTACCACCAAAAAGAGACGTGTGGTACTGGCTGAGTCCATAAATAGCGGATGAGGATCTGACAATTTAGTTACTTTGAATGGCACCAAGAGACAGGCAACTAGGTACTCATTTATCCTCAATTATTATTAGGAAATCCGATGATCAAGCCAATTAATGAACTAAGTCTTTTCGAAACCGGCATTGACTTCAATTCGACTTGATATGAATAAGTCTTCACCATTGCCAAGTCAACTGCACAGAAGCTAAGTCATTTATTTTATGCTGAAAATCTGCCAAATCAGCTTTTGCTGTATTATGATGCTTAAGGTCTTCCAGGTTGGTATACTTCTTTTATGATTAATCGCTGCATTGATGAGCTCCTTGCACTTACTTGGCTCAATTCAAAAAAGAGCTGTCATTGACCGCTTAACTTCATTCAATAGAACATCGAAGGAAGATTGCCGACTTCTCTTTTACAGGTATTATCACTGCAGATGCTCTGCAGCCATTGCCTCCTTTATTCCACCACAAGCACTCGCCATACAAGGTTCGCAGATGATATACACCAATCCCAACATCCTGTACATCTCTCTATCCATATTCGTTTCTGAAATGAACCGCAAATCTAGGAAACACTCTATTATCAATAGTGTTCTTGGTTTGACTTGACGATTTTTTTTGCCTGCGATTTCGCGATAAAATATTTGGTATCAGTATTTAAGGAAGGCTGTAAGAGCGTTCAAGGCGAACATCACCAGAAATGGTAGAGAAATTTTATTGCATGAGCGTTGACCAAAAATGATGCGTCTAACTTATTTGGTAATCATTCAACAAAGTGCTTTAATTAGCATGTAAATTTTCATATGATGAAGCTGTGGAAATGATGGGTGGGGTCTTTTCACAATGAAACAAAAACAGTGCAGTTAGGAAGTTTCGATTGATTGTTTCGTAATGTTTTATAGCAATTAAGTTAAGTTATTGCGATAATTTCCTATGGAGAAAATATTGATATATTAGTTCACAGCTGAGATGTAGGAACAGTCAAAATAATGAACTCGAAGCTGACAACCGACTCCAAAGTTCGCAAGTTCATTACGGCACTTTAGGCTGCGCATGGGATTATCTTCAAAAACGAAAAACAATGAACGACGAGGATTATGTGTACTTCTACTGATGAAATCAAATAGTACTACATGCCGAAAAAGAAAGTGTTGTTTCATCAAGAGAATGTACCAGTTCTAACATCCGTTATCACGATTGCCAAAATCAATGAATTATAGTTCGAATAGCTTTCTAACACAACATTTTTTAAAAATTCAACCTCATCGGGTTTCTATTGATATTTAATACACGTTAAGAAAAATATTGTTTCCCAAATTTTTGTTTTCTTTATTAGGTCTGATTATGTGAATCCACCTTCATAAATCTGAAGTAAGAAGAAATAAGCTTTCAACTATTATTTTGAGCTAGCGCATATTAAATCATCATAGACTCGCCAAAAGAAATCGTGGCATCAAATCGAATTCCCTCGTATATAATCTCCAAGTCGAACGATATTGAGTGATTAAGCCATATGAAATGAGTCATAACTATCTATCAACATTCAACGGCTGAGTGAGGAAGTGAAAAACAGAATAAGAAGATTAAAATTCAACCTCATAGACCGATAGGCACGGCATTTGATCTCTGACCGGTAAACAATGAGAACTTCAATGCAATGAAACGGGTGTTTAGACAATTTAACTTTTGTTAGTATGAAAACAGCTCCTCCAGATTTTTTTAGAGGGTTGAAATTTCTTAGGTTGATTGAGTTATTGTTGGGAAATTTTAGCGTAGTGTTTTAAACTATTTTCCTCAAGCGCCGCTATCTTAATTTGCATTTGGAAATTTCGTGGTTTTTTAGGTTTTGCGCAGCTACACAGTTTCTGCTGTTTGAGTGAGGGGGTTATAATTTGGCACGTGAATCAACACTGCGAGTTTCAATCGATTTATTACATTACCGCAATTGTTATGTTGAAATTTCAAGCGTTTCTGAGCATCTCTACAGAATAAATTCAATAGAAGTCTGTATGTGAATTCGGTTTATGTTAGGGAGATGTTATTTAGGGATTAAAATGTTTTCTCTCACATCCGGAATATTTATATAGAAATGTCATGCGTTTTTGAAGGTATTCAAGCTTTGTCCATCTCTTCAGCCCCTCAAAATTGACTAAGGGGATGAAGAATTTAAATGTTAAAACAACAGAAATAAGGGGAAAATACAACTTTAGTGAAGGAGGTCTAATGCTCGCGGTTTTTTATTTACTACTCAAACTAACTTGCAAAGTGTGTCCAATCACGAATATCGCAGTTTGTAATAGGGCATTTAGTTAATTATTAATCTATATACTCATTCCCTTCCATAAAATTATTCGCAATTCCTCTAGCAAACCACGCTGAAGTTATTATTACCTTATATTCAAGTAGTAACATGGCTGTATACAAAATCTGCAACGAGTCATTATTTATCGTGTTTGAGTTATATATCGACATCACAAGGATTTTCATCCCAGACTTATGAACAAAGAAGATCTTACATCTCTAAAATATGTTGATTATCAATGTGATTATCGATATATTCATATATTCGAAATGCGCCCATGACCGGAGGTTGACTGAAATAAATTAGTGTTGTTCCATCTATTTTACCATTTATTTGCTATTCAAATAAGGTTCAGTATTCATAAATATTTAAATCTGCTGCATAATATGTCAAAAGTTGAAAATACATACACTATTATAAACATATATATATATATATATATATATATATATATATATATATATATATATATATATATATATATATATATATATATATATATATATATATATATATATATATATATATATATATTTATATATATATATATATATATTTATATATATATATATTTATATATATATATATATATATATATATATATATATATTTATTTTATTTATATATATATAATCTCTTGATAATTATTAGCAATAACAGGCTGATTGAATCTTTAAAAAAACTCGATTTTATTAAAAAAATTGACGTTTCACTACGATATTCGTAATTGAAATTTTCTTTGACATTTATTGATTTGAAAAAATTGAAAATAGAACAGGGCAGCTTTGTATATGCTATTCAGTCTAATATTAATATCAAAATTGTTATCATTAGATGGTAAGGGAAACCAAAGAAACCTTTACCTACGTAATGTTTGAAAATAATAATAATAGGGTACTATTTATCTAACAAACAAAGAAAATTAGTATGGAAAACATTAAAGAAGTGGAGTAGAATTATCGGTATAAGCATCGCTTTATATGGAAGCAGCCGTTGACACGTGTTTCTGGACTCTTTGGTCCTCATCAGAACGGCGTAGCCAAGTATTGGATTGAAAATTTGAAGATGGGGGGATGGAAAATAGTACAACAAACAAAATCCTCTGGATACGGAAGATAATCACACAATTGTGGTTTATTGTTTGAACTCGCCGGTAGGGGAGATTTGGGCAAACTTTGCCACGGAGGCGATTAATGCTATCCGCTAGATCTAAGAACGAGTAAATAAACAATAACAAAGAAATTAGTTGCGGGAAAATATTAAATAGGTAGAGCAAAATTATCGGTATAGTTCGTTTATATGGAAGTAGCCGTTTTTAATATTTTCCCGCAACTAATTTCTCTGTTATTGTTTATTTACTCGTTCTTAGATCTAGCGGATAGCATTAATCGCCTCCGTGGCAAAGTTTGACCAAATCTCCCATACCGGAGAGTTCAAACAATAAACCACAATTGTGTGATTATCTTCCGTATCAGAGGATTTTGTTTGTTGTACTATTTTCATCTTCAAATTTTCAATCCAATACTTGGCTACGCCGTTCTGATGAGGACCAAAGAGTCCGAAACACGTGTCAACGGCTGCTTCCATATAAGCGTGCTATACCGATAATTCTACTCCACTTCTTTAATGTTTTCCCATACTAATTTCTTTGTTGTTAGATAAATAGTACCCTATTATTATTATTTTCAAACATTACGTAGGTAAAGGTTTCTTTGGTTTCCCTTACCATCTAATGATAACAATTTTGAATATTAATATTAGACTGAATAGCATATACAAAGCTGCCCTGTTCTATTCAATTTTTTCAAATCAATAAATGTCAAAGAAATTTCAATTACGAATATCGTAGTGAAACGTCAATTTTTTTAATAAAATCGAGTTTTTTAAGATTCAATCAGCCTGTTATTGCTAATAATTATCAAGAGATTAAAAATAGATCACAGGCAACAACAATTCGAATAAATAATATATATATATATATATATATATATATATATATATATATATATATATATATATAGTATATATATATATATATACAAGGGCGCACCCAGAATTGAGTTTCGGGGGGGGGGGGCTGAATCAAAATTTGCCTTCCTTAAATTTTAAATAGAAAACACATCCCGTATCCGGTAAATCATAATAGATCTTATGGGTTAACCGATAGTGACCAGTAGGCTCATTTTATAGTAGTAGATGAGCTCATTATCACAATTATTATCTTATTACTCTCTATTCTTTTGCTTCTACACAAAACCCCGGCGGGGGCTGCAGCTCCCTGGCTCCCCCCCTGTGTGCGCCACTGTATATATATATATATATATATATATATATATATATATATAATTATTTATTCGAATTGCCTGTGAACTATTTCTAATCTCTTAATAATTATTAGCAATGACAGGCTTGTTTAATCTTTAAAAACTCGATTTTATTAAAAAGTTGACGTTTCGCCACGACATTCGTGGCTTTATCAAAACTTAAAGATTCAACAAGCCTGTTATTGCTAATAATTATCAAGAGATTATATATATATATATATATATATATATATATATATATATATATATATATATATATATATATATATACATATATATACAGGGTGACCCAGAGCTACGTAATCGGTCCATAATTTTTTTGTCTTTGAAGATATCGATTTGAAATTTTCAGGGCAAATATGATGTGACTAAGTTTATTTTTCAAAATTATTCTGAAGAAAATTGCACTTCCGGTTTTGCTGGAAGTGATTTCAACTTTGTTATTTCAAATGGAATACCCTGTGCATGTTTTGATTTTCGAATTTCTTATGTAATTTATAATAAAATTGTCATACCACTCCTTACACCTAAAATGAACAGTTTTCGAGTTATTAATGTTTTTCGTAAAATTTTGACAGTTGCGTCTTCAACAAAAATATGCTATAACTTCTTTGTTAGTAGGTCTATTGGTATGCGGTTTGAATTTTTGTAACCTTGAAACATTGTTTTATTTATTCCTTGTCAAAATTTTCCATATTTCTAACTAATTACTTGATAAAATCTATGGTGAAGTTGGGAAATTTTAAACGTTAATAACTTTCTTATTTCTAATGGAATGCTATGTATATTTTTGCTTTATTAAATTTGCTATTGAATTACCTTTCGATTTGTTCAACCATTCCCTATACCTAAAGTTAATAATAACAAAGATATTTCACAATTTTGTAATAATTTATATATCAATACATCTGAGAAATCGAATAGCGAGTTATTTTGACGTAACCATGGATACCAATTTCAAAAATTGTTTGAAATTCAATTGTGTCACCTCTTCTGTTCATTAGGTTTGTAGCACCCAATGCTGATATCCAAAAAGATATTGAAAAAATAGTAATTCTAAGGCATCAATATTCAATAATTATTGTTGTTTGTAAACAACATATGCTTGTAGTAGACTGATCTCAATTTGCAATGTCAAGTTTGACATTATCATTTTGGTCAAGAGGAGTAAATTCATATAATCCAACAGTCACTCCAAATAATACATTCCAACGATATACAGAAAGAAATCAAAGCTTATCAATAACAGAATCAGAAAACGTAGTTGAATCAGAATAAGAATATTTTTGATGATAATAATTGTACTAGCTAGCAGAACATGCCGATCCGCTTCTCCAATACAGTAAACCATATTTATCATTTCTTGTGGCGTAAAATCCATTTCATTAACTGAACAAATACAAGAAAAGGTGACACAATTAGATTTTGAATAATTTTTATTATTGGTATCCATGGATACGTCAAAATAACTCGCCAGACGATTTCTCAGGTGTTTTGATATATAAATTATTACAAAATTGTGAAATATCTTTGTTATTATTAACTTTAGGTATAGGGAATGGTTATACAAATCTAAAGGTAATTTTATAGCAAATTTAATAAAGCTAAAATATACATAGCATTTCATTAGACATAAGAATGTTATTAACGTTTAAAATTTGCCAACTTCACCCTAGATTTTATCATGTAATTAATTAGAAATATGAAAAATTTTGACAAAGAATAAATGAAACAATGTTTCAAGGTTACAAAAATCCAAACCGCATACCAATAGACCTACTAACAAAGAAGCAATAGCCTGTTATTGTTGAAGAAGCAACTGTCAAAATTTTACGAAAAAAATGAATAACTAACTGTTCATTTTAGGTATAAAGAGTGGTATGACAATTTTATTATAAATTACATAATAAATTCGAAAATCAAAAGATATACAGGGTATTCCATTTGAAATAACAAAGTTGATATCACTGCCGGCAAAACCGGAAGTGCAATTTTCTTCAAAATAATTTTGAAAAATAGACTTCATATTTGCTCTGAAATTTCATATCGATATCTTCTATGACAAAAAAATTATGGACCGATTACGTAGCTCTGGGTCCCCTGTATATATATATATATATATATATATATACTATATATATATATATATATATATATATATATATATATATATATATATATATATATATATATATATATATATATATATATATATATATATATATATATATATATATATGTATACATATATATATATATATATATATATGTATATATATATATATATACATATATATCATAATATATATATTATATATATATATTATAATATATATATAATATATATATATATATATATATATATATATATATATATATATATATATATATATATATATATAAAATATATATATATATATATATATATATATATATATTTATATACATATAAATTTCATGGAATTGACCGTTACTCCTTTGATGTGAGGGAGAAGGGAGGAATAGATTTGATCTATCATTATTGTCAGGGGGATAAGATGGAGATTGAGATCGAGTGCTGTTTGTATGTTTGGGTATATTCATCTTAATTTGATATAGGTGTGTTACAACCATTGTATGAAAGAACGTATTTCAGATTATCAGTTTTCGTCGTGGGACAGTGCCGGATTAGCCACGTAGCAAGAGTAGCAAATGCTACGGGCCTCGCGAATTGGGGGGCCCCACACTCCAACGCCTGTCTGACAGTAAAAAAGAATAAGTTTAGATAAGCGTAAAATATCTCGCATGCCTTAAACGCGAAGCGTTTAGGCTATGCTCCACTCACACCTGAAAATCTAAAACTCGATTTCGTCACGTTATATCGTAGGTATAGGTTGTATATTACCTACCACGAGAAACGTTGGTGTCAAAATCTACAACAATAATTTAAAGTTGTACCACATTTCTGAAACTTGAGCGCTGGCCGCACAAGTTATGTGTTTATACTACTTGCACTGCACTACACGCAAGTTTGCAGCACTGCAAAACTAACAGGGAAATTCCCTGATATTGTCATCTATCGAGCTAGTCGTAAAACCCGAACAAATAAAATAGGATTCTATTGACTATCAATCTATTAAAATTTGATGTTCATTTATATTTGGCACAACGTAAAAAACTGTAAAAGCTCTTTAGATGTAAGTCTAGCATTGTATTTTAGTTGCATCAGTTTACATTCCACCATATTAGTGTAACACCAACACTTGTGACCCCCTGGCGAATGAAAAAGAGTGTCAGTTCAAATAGTTCAAAAAACCAAATAGTTTGATTTGTAAAAGTAATAAATAAAATATAGGGAGTTTATTTCAAAAACTGGAATCATTTACTATACATGCACACAGATATACGTGTTTCTACATAGCCGCTCCGGGTTGTCATGCACACACATTTTCGGTGTTATATTCTAATCTATGGTATTAATACCATAAACTTGAGAACCTAAAGCAAACCAAGGTCCTCTTGGCCGAATTTGCTACATGCCCCGCGCTGGCTTAATCCGGCACTGTCGTGGGATAGTCAGATGAAGCGGTGAAGCAGAGTAATAACTACGGAGTTAAGTTTGATAAGATTGGTGGTGAAGATGAGCGTTTAGGTTACTGTTGGTTTGGGTGCGTTTACGTTTAACTGAATGAGAGAAACCTTAGAATTCAAGTTTATTGATCATGACATCGAGGAATGGCAGATACTCGTTGTTTTCCATTTCCATTTTGAACTAGATATCTGATAATCTATTTTGAGGCAGAAACTATTAAAATCTAAAAAAATTCAATCAAAATTTCTACATCTCCTCACTTCAGATTTCTAGGGATTTTTGGAGGGTGTATGGAGAAAAAAAACAGTTTTTGAATGATTACTGCACCCCAAGCACCCTTTAAATTGAGTTAGAGGGTTCGATGTATCTTTTGGAGGTATGAAATTTTTTTCAAGTTCCGCCATTTTTATTTTGATATTTCTTGTTTTTTTCGTGGTTTTTGAGTTGTTGCGCACTTCCACAGCTTCTGCAGATTCAGAAGTTGAAATACTGTACATGGATGAAGTTGATGTTGAGGTAAGACCCGTTGGGATTTTAGCTCTTTTCCTCAATCTATTTTCATGAAAATATTTTTTTCTGAGTTGTAAGGTTTTACTCATCTTCGCAGCTCCTCCAAATTGAGTTGAAAATATGTATGTTGTAGGTTTTCAAGCTGCCATTTCAGTGTAGAGGTTTCATGCATTTTCGTGGTTGTTGAGGTTTTCCTCGTCTCCAAAGTCCCTCGAAACTGGACTTAGTGGATTAAGAATTTATATCTATAAAAGTACAGAAATGAGGGAGAAATACATTCTTAGTGACGCAGGTGTGCTGCTCACGGGTTTCCAAATGTATTAAGGTATATGAAAGTACTCAGACTGTGAAGTAGAACACATTGCGCGCTCAAATCCCGTTTTTTAATATAAGATATCATGAGATTTGGTGAAAATTGGTTCGCAAAAACAGGCAGAGAAGTAATAATCATAGTTGATTAATACTTAATCGTTTAGGACTGACTAACTGCTCTCTACAGAAAGGAAAAGCAAATCTGAGAGATCTTTTAGTGAAAATCATACATCATATCATCATATATTTTCAAAACTTTAAAAATTGTGGGCCAGTAGGTTAGTTATGAAACGGATTCGAAAACAACTCCCGCTCCTCTCCCTTGACTTTCGATTCAGTGCAATAGTCTTCTATTTGCGAGGAACATAATATAAGTACTCGAACGATAGATATCCATTTTGTTCATACCTAGAAAAACGAAAATTCGCATCTCTATGGGGTGAGTGCATAGGTACTGATGTTCAATCAAAACTGATGAATCAACAATGTTCACTCAAGAAATACTGTGAATTTCATGCATGATAGACCCTGGAAACATTAATTGTTTTCTGCATGATAAGACTATTTTGTGTTTTAGAATGAAAAATTCCATTGATAAACAAAAAAGCGTATTAGTTCGTGTGCATACTAAAATCTGATTCCGATCATTGCCTGTGCAAATCTTCAATTATATTATTTTGAATAATCATTCTCTGATGCTGCATTTTTATTGATAATAACTTCAATATAAATATTATTGATTCTTCCACTTGTATCTCCGTCGAACGAAGGAAGTTGAAACATAGCTCTTAGCAATGAAGTTTACGCCCATACGTAGGCTTGCTTCAGAACCTTGACAATAGATGGCGACTCCGATACAATTAAGGATTTTAATTATGAGTTATGATACTAGCTATACTGTATTTAGAAAATACTACTCATCGAAAAAATTAATTCTTTACATTTTTAAGATTAAAGTCGTGTAAGGTATCGCTTTCTATGATGTTGAAAATGAGAAATTTTCTGCTGTTCACACAACTATATGATGAAATATACATCTCAAAACAATGACAATTTATAGAAAACAGCCTAAAACAGTTAGAATATTTCTCAAATAATCAAATCATTAAATAGAGCAGTTGCCAAAAAAAAAGTTTCTCATTAAAATATGCTTTTTTGAGCTTCTCGTGAAGCAGTCTAACTAAGAACTGACATCTAAACACGAAAATACTACTATTTCAATAATTATTTATTGCATGTTATATTATTGAATTCTTCCATTGAAGTGATTAGTACCTGAATCCTTGAAGTCATTATTGTACAAATAATTATTTTATGTTGAGATTAGTGTGAATCAACAAATGCGTGTCGATTTATCATCGAAGCTATCTACTGCCTATTCGCAGTATACTGTAGAAAAGCAGTGAGTACATGGCAAACGGCAGAAAAAGGTTATCAAAACTAAGAAGCAGACAAGTATCCTGCCTAGGTCTGCATCAGTTGCTCAAGCAGATTTGTGCTGATCAAGTATGTTCACTAGACAGTCACAATGAAAAAGATAGGATGGTTTATGCTACATTCGTAAATCAGTATATGTAAGTTAAGCAGTCTTGGGATAATACTGAGGATATGAGTGTGTTCAGACAGTATTTATAAGACTGGAGTGTTCCTCCTGAACTGTATTACTAAGGATGTCAACATGTTGTTTTAAATTATTGCCTAAATCATACCAGACATCCTGTTGTTCCTGGCGAAGTTACAGATTGTACAAGTACTATAGATGGTGCTCTTGAAGTTGTTGTTTTTTACTGTTGGTGTAGATAAATATAAAAAAAACTCTGGAGCAGCAGAGCTATATCACTAAGGTCGTGATTGGTTTTTTAGATGAATTTGCCAACGTATTATTATCTTATACTCCTGGAATGTCCTGGTACATTGAAAATCGCATATGTGGGAAGATGAAAAAGTTAACAATATAATCTTGAAACACATTATGTTGTTGACATAATAACATTTGATTGAAATTATACCAGTGTTGTTTCATTTGCATCATTCGATGCTAATAAATAAGATAAACATTGGGTATATGTATTTTACATTCATTGTTTGATTGGGGTCCGCCAATGATTGGTTTGTAATTTGGGGGTCCGGGAATTGGAGTAATTTGGAAACCACTGTTATAGAGCACTGCTTTGGTTTATTGAAGCAGAATTTTCGTCAGATGTACCATTTAAAATTGAGAAAAATCAGATTGATTTGCCATTTTGATCAGAGCAGCATGTGTATTACATAAGATTGCATTAGATGACGATAGATGATGAAAATCCTGATAGTTTTGTCTTAGGTTTGAAAGCAATTTTAATATTACATTTAGGTATGACATTTGCAACTTTTTCTGTTAGAGGACCAAAATATGTTGAAGATGTGAATTTTTCCGATTTTTCTACTTTCGATTGAGGATTTATGCTGTTGTATGCTAGTTGACGTTTCTTGTTTATCATTTTATCTATCAAATTCGTATGAATAGATACCATTATTTGAAGCAATTATGTGACATGAAAATTTCTGCAAAACTCTCAGGATTTTTATTCAATGTCAAAGATATCACTTCAAAATTTGAAAGTTCAGGAGTTTATAAGTTGATTTGTCCTGTATGTAAAGGAGTGTATATAGGTCAGACTGGTCGATCGTTCAAGACAAGATTCAAAAAACACCAACAATCTTTTTTGAAAAATAAAAAAGATTCAACGTTTTCAAATCATTGCCGTGAAAACCACCACCCGTTTCCACAAATAGATAACTTTAAAATTATGCACAAATTACCGAAAGGAACCCAACTAACTTACTTAGAATCTCAATCATAATGCAAAAGTTATCTTGCTGAACGACCAGATTGACTTGATATATTCTCCCATATTTAGTGTATTCAAACAATAATTATTTTTCTGTGAACATTTTATTGTACCAATTCTGGAAATCCACTTCGATTAGCCCTTCTTGAAATATGTTCGTCTTGTCTATTTAGGTACCTGCAATAATTCTTTCCCACCCGTAAGCGCAAATCTATAATTATGTATTTTATTAACACCATCTTCCCGATGATGATCTAGTGACCGAAATTGCAATCGCAGTGTTGTATTTTTCGAAGTATTTATGTTATAATAAACGTAGTAAAATCAAGTTTTGTTTTTGTTCATCATGTTAAATTATCACGTAGTAACGACGGATTCCATGCTACCAATAAATTCAATTTATAAGCGAATAATAGTATATTATTCAACGAGCACAAAATGATTGCTATTTTTCACGAGGGTGAAGTTTGCAAGCGAGTGTCGCAATTCACCCGAGTGAAAAATTGTAATTTTGTGGGAGTAGAATACTATACTTTGTCCACGACTTCCTCGAAAAAAATAGTAATAATCTGCATTTTCAACAAAAAAAATGGTTATCAAAAGCGTTGACATAACATTTTCTGTGTTCACTGAAAACTGCATATGTTGACGTAAACGTCAACTATTTCACTTGACATCGATTCCATTCCTTTCTTTCGCTCTGATAAAGATGAAATAGATAATTTATTAGAGTAAATATTCAATAAGTTGGGCATTATACTAAATATTAGTTTAATAATTTGCCTAAAAGTTATCTTAGTTACATAAAACCTAAAAATCTAATAACAATACTATCCTAACAATGTGAATGATAGTCTCAAGTTTGGACATACGTTTTGAGTGTGACGTCATGCAGTGTATAATAAACCATTATACACACTAGTGAATAATAGGTATAATTATACTTCAGGAAGCACACGTATAATGAATGATTTATAGTACAGTCGCGGACAAACAAATTTAACGAAGTTTACAAATAATAAACTTATTCTATATGATATCGAATAAAACCATTTTTTTTTAAACTGTGAGCAACAACTCTTCATTTTTAAACTATTCAGTTTTCCTCGTAATACTAAATTTGTTAATTGGTGATAACGGAGACCTACACATCCATTGTATGATTCATGAGAGCATACGACTGTTGATAGAATGAATGTTTCACTACAAAAAATATTTTCTTACTTGGGTGCAAATAAGTTGGAATTGTTGTTGACCCAGGATTGTGGGTTCGAGTCCCACCTTGCTCTTGGGTGTTGTGTATGTCCGGAATTTAGTGGTTATAGATTTAAGAGAAATTGTTGGGTAATGTGCATCGTTCACAAGCCCATTGGCCGTTCGGAACCGGCGTTAAACTGCAGGTACCACGAGATAAAAAAAAAAAGTTGGAATTGAATATTCTGAAAAGTAAAGCAATGATCTTAACAACTAGTTATAAATTAATGAGTATTGATGTGGATCAAATTGGTATTAATATGGATGACCAAAATATAGAAATAGTAAAAGAATTTATTTGGGTTTTGTATTGGATAGCTGTTTAACATTCCACTCTCATTTCTCTTGTGTTTCACGGAATATTTCTAAGAAACTTTATTTTTTTTCTCGTATTGCGGGAAATCTGTCTTCATTTTCACGATTAACTATCTATAACACCATAATTCAGCCACATTTAGATTATTGTGCCACTCTTATATACTGTTTTGACCTTAGTAAATTGACTGCTCTACAAAAACTACAAAATAGAGGAATGAGGGTTATTCTGGGATGTAATCGATATACTGGTATTAAGTTAATGCTTGGGAATTTGGATTGGCTATCAGTTGTTGAAAGACTATATAAAATTACAATGATTTTTATATATAAGGTCTTGAATAATTTACTCCCAAAATATTTTGATGAGTTTATAACATATAGGTCTCAAATTCACACTCACAATACAAGACACAATACTGATTGCCATTTACCCAGATATAACCTGAATTGTTCGATGAGGTCTTTATTTTATAGAGGTCTCAAAGAATTTAGTGCATTATCTGTTGGAATAAGGGATTCAGCATCACTTGCCGTTTTTAGGAGATAAATCACACTCATATATGAAGTCATGTTGAAATGCTTGTGTACATGTAGATGTATGAGAATTGTCAATTTTGTTTTCTATATTATTATTACAAAGGTTAAGAGTAGAGGGTAACAAAACCCCATAAAACTCTAAAAAGAAAAAAAAAGTACAATATAACATTTGCGTGCAGCAAAATATGCATCTAACCGAGCTTTGAAAGTATTTATAGTAGGCGCCGTAACAACGTCAGCTGTTAACGAGTTTCGATGAAATACTCGGTTAGGAGTATGTTTAGTAAGTTAGGAGTAAATATTGGAATATTTGTTTTGATTGGATATTATATATGGATTGAATTTGTTATCTAATCCTGAAATATTGTTATTTGCTTTGGTTGGTTTGCGTATACAATTGGTTTATTTATGTATCATTAAATTTAAAATTTAATACATTTGTATATTAGGATGTAACCTATTGATGAATAAACATTATTATTATTATCATAATAAAACTCCTTGTCAATGACGCTGCTAATCGACGTTCCATTCGTGATCTATGGATGTATTATAAAGCTTTTATCATTCACGACGTGATATAGTAATTTGATAAAATTTTCTTCGCATGAACTTTGCGTAGCTCGCGCTAGTCCCAGGAGGAATTTCAGAAAAAGCTCTTTTGTATAATATGACAAAAATTGATTCTGATAAGTAAATACAAAATGATTTTGACATTGTTTAATGCCTTGTCCGCTTTGTTGGAATTTAACGTATCTAATTGGAGGAAACGCAAGATGTCAGTTCTTGTTCTACAATACAACCAACTTTCTCACTCCCTAGGGATGTAGGGACAATTCCGCAGAAGTTCGAATGCCGTGTTCCCGTCTTTCTTCATGACCTAACTGGGATTTCGTCGTCACGAATCACTGCAGCCTTTTCAATTAATTCTCTCGAATTTCTGCCGTAGTGAATATCGGAATGTCTTGGATTAACCTCTAATAGTGTATTTTCGCACCAAGAGATTTATCCCGTAATTTTACTTGATTGAATCGAACACGGCTCAATTGGGAATTTCGAGCTGGTATGGGATTTTGAGCATGGACAGTTTTTCATCAATAAACTTCAATAATGGATGATTCACAATATTCAAACATACATGTTCCATTGAGCTGATATATAAAATTGAGAATTTTAGAAAATTATGAATACAGGGTAGTTTTGAATGGCGAAGGTCATTATTACAAAAATAGATTTATTACAAAAATAGATCTCAAGTTGTAAAAGTTAAAAATTTCAAATCTAAAACAATCCTGGTTACGTCAGGTATTCCGCAGGGTAGTCACCTCGGCCCTTTTTTGTTTTCACTTTTTGTTGATGATCTATCTCTAGTTGTTAAGTATTCTAAAGTTTTGTTATTTGCTGATGACTTGAAGGTCTATAAATCCATCTCCTCAATTGCCGATGCTGCTGATCTTCAATCGGACGTGTTAGCTGTGGTGGAATGGCTTTCGGGTCTTCTGCTGAATATGAACTTTCTGAAATGTAAATGTATTACCTTCCATCGAACCAGTAACCCAGTATTTTATCCATACTCGGTTGATGGTGCAAGTCTTGAGCGTGTTAATATCATTAGTGATCTTGGCATAAATTTGGATAGTCAACTCGAGTTCAAGGAACACTTCAGAATAATGACTAATCGAGCATTGAGAGTGTTGGGATTCATTCGTCGGAATTCAGCTGAATTCTCTGATGAGGCTACTGTGAAATTGCTTTATTTTGCTTTTTGTAGACCTATTGTTGAGTACGGGTCAATTGTTTGGTCACCTCATTACGAGGTTGACTCACAATATATTGAACGGGTGCAGAATAAATTTTTGCTTTACATTTCCTTCAGGAGGTTAATTCCTCGAATCAATTTTTCCGCAACATTTATTCGCACTCAGTTGGGTATACAGCATTTATCAGTAAGAAGAATTATATCTGATTTGGTGTTTCTCTTTAAGTGTCTGAATAATCTTGTTGACTCTGATGATTTACTTGGCCAAATTTGCCTTCATGTACCGTTCAGAAGAACTAGGAGTGACAACTTATTCGCGTACCCCGTCTGTCGTACTAACTATATGATTAATGCACCTATTAATAGAATGTTGGGTTATGGTAATCGCTATTTAAACGCCGACTTATGTTTTTGTACCTCACTGAAGCAGTTTCGCTGTGGGTAAATGTTATGTTAATCTAGATTTAAGATTTTTTTTTTGTATTTTTTTTTGTAAATGGTGATCCCTTTGATAAATAAATAAATAAATTATGTCATATGTTTTCATTTTCAATTAATTTTTGAAAAATTCCTTCAAAAATTGTCTCCTTGCTCTATTCTACGCGAAAAAAGTCTTCTATCGTTTTCGCGTTACTTGAACTAGAATGTACCTATGCGTGCATTTTACTGTAATCGTTACATTTCTTCAATACATCAAGTAGACTTTGGAATTGAGATTAACTTATACCTATTATAAACGACTTTCTAATTATTATATCATCTCCTCTGAATAATTAGGCTAGAAGAGTCTGAAGAAGAAATAATAATAATAATAATCTTTATTCATCCTGTTTGACATTTAACAACGTATAGGACAAGTCAGGTAAGTATAAGTATAAGCACATTTATCTATAATTAAAGGAAAAGAAAAGAAATAACCCTCACTTACCATTCAAAAATACACTGCATTCATAAGGGGTGGGGTAGGTGCTGACATAAAGTTAGTTATACTAATGCCTTATTATCACTCCTACAATACGACCTTCTTTATCAAAACTGTTCAGAAGATATTGAAAAAATAGTGTTTTCCATTTACTCCTTTGAAGGGTTGTTTGTATCTCCCTTATTATTCGCTCTGGAGAAAAAGTGAACATGATGAAGAAGTACCTACCCTTTTTTTGGAAGAACCTAACCACTAAAATTTAATGTATACAATTGTGGACCACTTATATATATATATATATATATATATATATGTATATATATATATATATATATATATATATATATATTTATATATTTATATATATATATATATATATATATATATATATATATATATATATATATATATATATGTATATATATATATATATATATATATATATATATATATATATATATATATATATATATATATATATATAATATATATATATATATATATATATATATATATATATATATATATATATATATATATATATATATATATATATATATATATATATATATATATATATATATTCATAAATAGGAGCAAGTTTGTCAGGAGCTAGGAAACCGGTTTTTGAAAGCGGTCCAGAATTGTATACACTCAATTTTCACATAGAGATATTTTGTTCCTTCGTGATTTTTGAAAATTTGTTCATCTTCGCAGCATCTGCAGATTCAGATAGAGGGTTGAAATTTGTTAAGTGGATTGGGTTGATATTGAGGTACGATCCTTTGCAGGCTTCAATTATTTTCCACAACCACACTGCTCTTCGCAGAAACTTCATTCCGTTCGAATAGCATCTCGACATCCTTCTATCAATATCGAATATGCTATGCAGTTCGGAAATTTTAAAAAAATGAAATGAATTATTTTATTCTCTTTACTTCCGTTTGCAGCTCACTCATCTTTTTGCACTACAGTTCTCTCAAGTTAACAACAAAATGTTCTGAGCCTTAAAAAGCAACAATAGCTGCTTTAGCGTAAACATATTTGGCATGAACAAGATTACTCAGCGTGTGTGCATCTGAATTGAAATTAACGCCCAATCTCAAAAGGTGCAGTTCATTAGTTTGGTTTTCCAATACAAATTGAGGTTTGATGTAGGATGTTTTTCTTAAAAACTTGGCTGCTTTTGTCTTTGTGGTATTAAATGCAATCTAATTTTTAGATCCCTAATCAGAAATGATCTCACGATAGCTAGTCATGGATGATGGATTCAACTTGTGCCACATGTATATGGCCAGATGAGAAGCACTGACTGGACTATTATATATATATATATATATATATATATATATATATATATATATATATATATATTTATTATATATATATATATATATATTTTATATATTTATTTATATATATATAAATATATATATATATATATATATATATATATATATATATATATATATATATATATATTATCAGAGATATCATATCTTGGTGAAAAAGTATTTTGTGTATAATTTGGTCTCTTAAAAATAGAAAAATATATGCCAATTTTACAATTTCTTTAATATAGTTATTGTGAATTAGAGCACATATTTTTTTTTCATTGTGAGCAGGAAAAATCCTTATACAGCAATAACATCAGTTGTTTCTGAAATGAAATAAATTTGTATCATAGTATTTTATCAGGGATATCATATCTTGGTGAAAAAGTATTTTGTGTATAATTTGGTCTCTTAAAAATAGAAAAATATATGCCAATTTTACAATTTCTTTAATATAGTTATTGTGAATTAGAGCACATATTTTTTTTTCATTGTGAGCAGGAAAAATCCTTATACAGCAATAACATCAGTTGTTTCTGAAATGAAATAAATTTGTATCATAGTATTTTAAGAATCTATAGTTCTATTCAAGTTAATTTTTTATTCAGTGAATGTTTCAAAGTAGTCGACAGATAATATTGTAGGTTATTCATTTGTTAGGCTGCAAATAATTAAAAAGTTTGAAACGTTTCTTATATTATGCCTCAAGTAATAAGTCTATTCACTGAATGAAAGCTTTAATTATTTTGAGTTTAGTTCGTGGTTGAACATTGAACAAAATTTTCACGCAATTCCTGAGACCAAAGTATTCTCCTATATAACTCAAATTTAATATAATGTTTATACGCTATGAAATTGAAGAAATATCTTCAGTGCTCCAGGAAATCATGGTTTCTAGTTGTAACCTCAACAAGTTCTCACTTCAGCCCTTATTCCAGGAATATAAATGAAAATCCTTACAATTTTCATTGGATATGTCTTTACCGAAAGTTTGGCCTTTATCTAAATTAAGATTCTTCCAAAATTGAATATGCCCAAGGAGGGTGAATTAACTTATCATCAATAATACGCTGTTTGCCGCATGAACTACGCCGCATTATTTCCTCGTGAAAGAAATTCCATCCTTTTTGTTAGAAATCAAGTAGGCGGAGAAGATGTCTTTTAGAATGATCATTAATTTATAAGTTGTTGGCTTCTTCTGCTAATGCCACGAAATTAGTAAAAAAAAATCTTACCCTCATACTGAAAATAACTGAATTGTTTTAGTCGAACTCGAGAAACTTCGTTTAAAAATTATTCTGATGGTAAAAGGGAAATATGAGGTTCTGATTTTTTTTTCATTTGAATATTTCAAAGAAAGCTAAGTATATTGGGTTTAAAAGTCACTTGAGATCTTGGTTAAGCTCTTTATTGTATAAGGCCAAGCTTTCGGACAATTACGTGTCCATCTTCAGGGCTCTAAAAATTATTAAATTACCAGTTGAAAAATATTATTAAGGTGAGGCCTTCATACTTACAACAAAGTGAGTTTAACAGCTTGAGGCTGAGTCATTTGAAGTTGAGAGATAAAATAACGTACAAATTACACCAAACCAACATATAAAAACATATAAAAAATATAATTACACCATCATAATCAAAACTGTGTAAGATTACTCCCGTATCCCACAGTTTTGAGATATTCATTGTTCAAATTGGTGTAATTATATTTTTTATATGTTTTTATATGTTGGTTTGGTGTAATTTGTACGTAATTTTATCTCTCAACTTTAAATGACTCAGCCTCAAACTCACTTTGTTGTAAGTATGAAGGCCTCACCTTAATAATATTTTGTAACTGGTAATTTAATAATTTTTAGAGCCCTGAAGATGGACACGTAATTGTCCGAAAGCTTGGCCTTATACAATAAAGAGCTTAACCAAGATCTCAAGTGACTTTTAAACCCAATATACTTTGGTGTAACCTTTAAGTCGATACTTCCACCTCATTCATTGAATATTTCACTCCTCCAGGTGTTCAAATTGTTTATTATGCCAAGTTTATTATCTAAGAAGAATGTGCATTTCATTACATCTGCTTGAGATGAAGGATTTCAGGAAATTATTTTGAATATTATTTCAGGATTTTATTCAGAATACATCTACCATTTCCTGAGAAACATTTCGGAAAACTTAATTTGGCTGATTCTTGTTGTGATATCTAGATTTAATTCGCACAATAAGATTTGTTTCGATGAACAACGGAGTAGACATTATATAAATATGCCAATGACTGTATGTTGAGGTGTATTACGAAAAAACTCAACATGTCTTCACTTTTACTTTACTGCCATAATTGCTTCTTCAAAAAAAGGAGATTGCGTATGAAAAAGTAGATATACTGCTACCGGTATACATGTCTACAGATTTGTTCGGTACATTTTATCATCTCCAGTGAGCCCCATGATGACAATTGCTGAAATTTGGCAACTGGGGTGTTACTTGATGGAAAACAAATCTGTTAAAATTTAGGTGAATAGGCATGACGACAGTATCAAAAAATTGTCGATTTAATGGTTTTAGGGGAAAATTCATATTAAAAAATATTTAATACAATGCTTTAGTTTCATTACAAAAATTCAGATCATTGAGATTTTCAATAAAATAAAATATTAAAATACTGCAATCGGCCATTCTGACTGAAACACCAATCACAGCGCATGACGTCACGCTTAGGTAAACTCCGCTGTCAATACTCTCATTCACTGTGTTTTGTTGTGAGTACTACTGATTACGCATTAGGATTGATTTTTCATTATTTTACGTGTGGTTTATCGACTTCACAAGGCAAATAGCTTAAATTTGCCCAGGATTGATGTATTATTGTTGGGCGATTTCCTCCCAACAAATGAAGAATTTTGCTCGTCAGAATTTAGAAACGTGAGAATTTCATTGTAAATAAATTGTATTTATCTTTACCCTGGATACATCCAATTTCGATATAATCAAACCCGTTTTGAACTCATGCGAGTTTATTTTACTTTCATAGGTTATTTTTACAATAAACTTGTCATTGTTTACTTTTGAGGTTAGCTCCCTCACAATTTGTAAGTTGCTATTTTATAGTTAATAACATTTTAAGACCCGATAAAATAACTACATTTCTGTAACTAATAAGCACCTACTAGTACTAGTACTATTTTTTCCATAGAAAACACCTAAAATCTAATAAATCACCAAGTCAATGTGTATGTATTTGTTCTAATTAATTTCAATTATTTTAGGTCTTCAAGACCATCTTATGGGGGCGATGTAATCAGTTGTGTGCAAGTGTAACGGGAAGGAAACATTTGTACAGTAAAGTGCAAGATTTACCCAGAGCAAATATATATATATATATATATATATATATATATATATATATATATATATATATATATATATATATATATATATATATATATATATATATATATTTATATATATATATATATATATATATATATATATATGTATATAGTTCGGATTTCGACGTACGATCTTTAGTCACTTATTTCTTATTATTTTCTTGTTTGAAATATGTACAAATACTTTCTAGAGTGTTCTTATTGATGTGTTTTTACATTGCGGTACTGCACACCACTCATAATTTTTGGAATTCATTTTTATCACAGGAATTAATTTGATGTTTTGTTTACTTTCTTCGCTACGCACAGACACAATGATTTGTTTACCTAAGTGTGACGTCAGACCGACGCCATGACACATGCGAGCTGTTTTCGCGCGCTATTGAAATAATATTAGAAAAATGGCTTTAAACTTCGTTAAACTTAAGTTTATTACCGAAATGAAGGTTTTTTCGTGAATAGTAAATGTGTACTCACATTAAGGAAGAGTATTTCAAAATCTTTCGTCACGCTTATTCAGTGAAAATTTAGAAATCTTCATTGAAAAAATAACTTGCTCAACGGGCAAGATGTGGGAGGGTGCTTTTTGGAGGTTGCACGGATCTAAAGAACCCGTTATTTGAGCATCTTATTTGTACATGGATTGAGTTGAACTTTTTATGTATATTTGCTGTTTTTTCGTGGGTTTTGAGGTTTTGCGCACTTCCACAGCTGATCCAGATTGAGTTATATAGCTGAAATTTTTTGTTTAGATTGACTTGATGTTAGGATAGTGCATTATTCATAGAGGTTTCAACTATTTTTCTTCATTACCGCCATTTTGATTTAGAAATTTCATGTTTTTCTTTACGTTTGGAGTTTTGCCCACCTCCACAGTTTCTGCAGATTGAGTTAGATTGATGTGAGAGAACTGCACACTGTGATTTCTTCTTACATCGCAATTTTCATTTTGAAGCAAGTTTCAGCCGCTTAAAATTGAATTAGGAGATCAGGATCAGGATCTTTATGTGAAAAGAACGAACATTTGAGGAATATCCGACTTTAATGACGGGGCTCTGCTGCTCAAGTGTATTTTAAAATTAATTCACTATAAAACAGTATGATTCTTCTATGTATAGGGCAAAGAAAAAATTAATTGGCCGTTCTATGATGGTTGTTCAAATGAATGTTGATTTCTGAAGCTGTACAGAGTATGAATCATATAATATATATTTATACGAGTGAAAAGCATATTTATTAGGAGATTGCCTGAATAATTGATAACAAAACTGGTTTAAATCGGTTTAAGTCAATTAACTTCGAATTAAACATCCTATTGGATTGGAATATATCGAACCACTACTTCTCATAAAATAACTGGCTCTGAAGAGAGCATGTGTATACATTACATGATCCGTTAGAATATGTTTTATCTGGTGTACAGAAAAGATTGGTTTCGGAATTTTCCATAAAATGGAATTTTAGCTATGGAACTTTTGAGATTGATTCATACAATGAAGAAAACTGAATTCACATTGATATTTTATGATATTAAATGATTGAACTGAAAAGATTGTTACATAAAGTGAACAAGGAAAATTCTTTAATAATTCAAAAAATTATCAAACAACTTTCCAAGGGAGCTGGTTATACGTATTCCGCGACGCAAAATCTGCATTCACAATCGAACGGTGAATTATAGAAATTGTCAAGTCACCCCGACTCAAAATCTGCATACAGTTGTTTCGATCTTATTAGATTCATGATTTGATTGAAAAAATTGTCATGTACCTAAAAATGTTAAAAACCTATCAACTCCTTTCGGAAATACCCGCTATGGAAGCAGAATGCTTTCAAAAAATGAAACAATGTGAGAATGTCTCTTCAAAATCTCTGTCACGAAGGGCTAATCTAAACAAACGTCCTGTCCCTCTTTCAATTTTCCTAGCGACGATATTTTCGATTAGCGTCGAAACTTTATTCACGTTGAAGTATGCCAAATAAAACAAACGTTCCTACAGTGTTTCATTTGTGATACTCAAATATGTACAATCCGTTTCGTCGAATATCGCTATCCAGGCGGTTGGATTTTAATTATTCTGGGTAGTTCGGCTTCGCACAACGCCCTTCGAGGGGTCGAGGTAGTTATACTCTGATTATTCTATCCAAAACGTTTACTAATAATGAAAACCCTGTCTGGATTTGGTGGCTAAATTTCGGGATAAAGAATTTCATCCATCATGATCATTCTCATTGTTTGCGAAATATCGATTTTACTCAATCTAATCTGTATTATTCTCTATCATATCTTAAATCATTTAGGTTTAAGATATTTTATGTTTTCAATTGTTTCCAAGCACTAAATTCGAATTTGTAGAACCTATACTAATAACAAACGCTAGACTGAGTTAAAATTCACCTTCAATAAAAAGTATTGATCCAGTTTTATAGCAATCGCCAATGATGTATAACAGTTAACTTTTCTAATGAGAAAACATTTTCTGAAGATATTAGAGTTGACTATTAAAGTTAATCTGGTTTTCGAAAACATTCTGATTCGAAATATCAATAAAAATTTCCACCTTTGAAAACATTCTTCGAAAAAAAAGCGTGAGCAGCAGAGCTCTCTGAGTAAGGGTGTATTTTCCCCTTATTTTTGTTTTTCTGTCAAACAAAAATTCTTAACCCTCTAAGTTTATTTGAAGGACTGTGGAGATGTGCTAAACCTTAAAACCCACGCAATAACAGGGAATCTGTGCACAAAATCTCAAAAACCAAGCAAAAATCCTTCAAAGACCATTTTCATTAGCTCCATATATTTCCAGAGAGCCCTAGATGGTCGAACTTCCGATATATAGTTCATAATCAACTTTTACGTCATTTGCCACTGGTTTGAAAACTTTTCGCTCAAAATTCAGATATATATATATATATATATATATATATATATATTTAAATATATATATATATATATATATATATATATATATATATATATATTTATAAATATATATTAGAATATATAAATATATATATATATATATATATATATATATATATATATATATATATATATATATATATATATATATATATATATATATATATATATATATATATATATATATATATATTATATATATATATATATATATATATATATATTTATATATATATATATATATATATATATATATATATATATATATATATATATATATATATTTATATATATTGTCAAACGTTGATTTTTACCTACTAAACATAAATATTTTCATAGAAACCAAGAGATCGGTCGATTACTATGACTTCTATTGAGCTTTAATTGAACCCATCATTTCTGGAGAAATAAAGATATTTGGAAATTGTAACAATTTGCAAAATATACGTACTTGAAGAATCGGTGAAAAAATCACATTTTAACTACGTCCTTAATTATGTTTTCTTCTAGCTTTCTCTAGATCCAGTAGAGAAATATTCTTAATTATGTTTGAGCTATCAATTAGAGATTTGTAGTTTCTCATATTTTCAATAAAGTGAAAGTTTTGGTTTTTGTTCATTGCATTTCTTGTGTTATTTATTATATATTTTCGAAATTTTTATTCAGCTAATATTTGTACTTTCGGTTGAGAAGATTAATGCCCATTTCTTCGACTTTCCATATTGATATTATAATTGATAGATCTAACTTTCTTCGATTAAATAGAGTTTCCAATAGAGGCCAATCTTTCAACATCCACTGTATGAATTTATAGAACTATCAATTATAAAACATCAGTAAATGATTGCAAATAATGAATATGAGTCAATATATGGATAGTATTTCCAAGCGAATACAGATTTCGATATAAATCAAAATTTTAGGAAATTTAAGCTACGTTCTGAAAAAAAAACGTTCATAAGATGAGGCTTGCTTTGAATAATCTCACATTTACTATATAAAATGAAAAAGGAAAATTCTTCAATAATTGAAAAAATTATCAAACAACTTTCCAAGCGAGCTGGTTATATGTATTCCTCGACAAGAATTCTACATTCACAATCCAACAGTGAATTATAGAAATCGTCAAGTCAAAATCTGCATACAGCTGTTTCGATCTTAATAGATCTCATCAGTGCAGATTACTTGACTCGGAGTGAATTAACAAATCTGATGCCAAATACAAATCGTGACCGAGCTACTATTTGGATAACAACCCAGAACCACCAAGGATATTGAAAACCAACAATTCACCGCTGAAATGTCATGAAATGTCTACTCTGCAACTGTGGCGAATGTGGTTCCAAAGCACATTTTGGGGTTTTTTTCCATAGAAGTATAATAAAATTATTATATTTCTATCATTTTTTCTCTTCTTCTTACTATCCTTTGTCAAATTTAACGTCTAATATTAAACAGTGATACCTATTATATGTACAAGACTTTCCAAATCAAGTTTTTAACAAGGTATTTCTTAACTAAGGATTTCTTAGGTTGGTGAAATACGATTTAGGTAAGTATCGGATTTACGTATTTCCTATACTTACATCTCGTTGGTGAAATCGGGCATTAGTGATCATTTTATTCTGTCTAATTAATACTATATAACTGACTTCATGAAAGCACGTTCCTTGTGCCATCTCTTTCCGCGCCCTTTTTGTAATCTCTAGAGCAATATCTCAAATGTAAAGATTGATAATTCCAATCTCGGCAAGAATCGGTGGATTTCGAAATCCAAGACAAGAGTTAGCACCAGCTAAATTATGATCATGTGACCGCAGAGAGAACCCTAGGGAATGGCAGCCCCTTTCCTATGTTCGCTATAAATAAGGTCTAGGACAGCAAATAATTGCCGCTCAGGATCACTTATATTGATAGATTGGGATGCCACCTTTAACTAAATTGTTTCCTGCCACGATAGGCAATAAAAAGGCTTTCATTGCTACACCAAATATTTCTTCTTACCTTTAATACTAGGAGGAATTGTGGAAATAATTAACAAGGAAATACTAATTGTTTTTGGAGTGCTAATTTGAACTTGTGATGAATTAAGACATAAACTATGAAAAATTGCTATTAAGTCAGGAGAACAGAAAAAATTATTTATTATCTTATTGAAAAAAAAAACGCGTAAACAGCAGAGCTCAGTCAGTAAAGGTCATATTTTCCGTACGAAGTGCACCACCCTCTAATTGCAAACCGAAATAAGAATTTTAAAATGATTTATTTAATTGAAAAAAAATCGAGTGCAGGGCACATTATTGATTTTGACAACGTAAAAATTATTGATCTACATAACAATAACAAAACAAGACTTTTCCTGGTCGAGTATGCTCCACTGAAGAGATCTAATAAGTTCAAAACAGCTGTATGCAGATCTTGAGTCTGGGTGACATTTTTTATAATTCACTCTTGCGGTGCGAATGCAAATTTCTCGGCGCGGAATACATATAACCAGCTCTCATGGAGGATTGGTTGATAATTTTCAATCATTCTTCAACTCTTTATAACCTTATATAAAATACAGTGTAGAAATGGAAAAAGTTCACTCAATCAATTACATGGATCTAAAGATAACCAAACTGAATAAAAAACAAAGCTTTTAAATTTCTCACAAACCATCACCTGCCAATAGAGTCATACATACTTCCTACGTACATCCATGTCAACAGAGAATGGCAGCTTTCTATAGTATGTTTCATAATTTTTAGTGAATATGTAGGTTTCAAACGTTGATTTCAATATAGAGAAAAACATAATTGAACACATTGTCTTGAATAATAATTATAACCCACCCAATATGAAATATATTGTTTCACAGTGAATTTAAAAATTAAAAAGCCTAGCAGAGGAAGCAGTGGCAGCGATAAACAGAATGAAAAATTTCAAAAGGAAAAAGAAAACAAAATGGAAACAATATCGCATGATTCTAGGTCGGTTACCACAACAGGAAATACTGAGTCTCAGGAACTAGTTCCGGACTCTTATATAGGCACAAGTCCTTATGATGATTCCGAGGCTGACGTGCCGATACCTTACTCATCCAAAGATCTGGACTTGGATCCCAATTCTTCAATAGATGACGAACGAAAATGACATCGGTCGATTTATTGGACGACCATCCTTGTTATCAACCGAACAGAAAAAGGAATTGCTGGAAAACTGTTGGTCCCCTTCTGCGACATACAATTTTGCGGAAGAAGCCAAACATTTAAAGAGGAAATTCAATTATTCCTGATTGGAAACGTACTCTCCATGGTTGGCATATTCCAGGCTCCAAAAAGAGTCCTTTTGTAAATATTGTACGTTGTTTCCGCCAAATCCAAGCACTTTTAGAGGCCTATTAGGATCATTCATCATAAGGCCATATTGTAAGTTCAAAGATGTTCACGAGCAGTGCAAAAAGCACATGGAAACCCACCTCCATAAGGCGGCACTGGAAGCTGCTAAATCATTTCTAGGAAGTGTGCGTGTAGATGTGCAACTCAACAAATACTCTCAGGGTATTATTGAAGAAAATCAAAAAATTATAACATCTATCATTTCCTGCATTACATTTTGCGGGTCGCATGATTTAGCTCTGAGAGGTAAACATTATGGCGAAGGTAATCTCGAGGACTTATAGAAGCTGCGAATTGACGCTGGAGATTTGGTTTTGAAGAAACACATTGAACATGGGAAAAAATGCAAGCTATCGATCGGTTGATATTCAAAATGAAGTTATTGGCAATTTTGGAGAGATATTATGAAAAAAGTGAAAGCAACAGAAGCATATAGTGTGTTAGCGGACGAAACAGCTGACATTTCTGGTACTGAACAATTATCGATAGGGCTACGATATTTTGATGAGGTAACCAACGAAGTCCAAGAAATGTTTGTCGGATTTGTTGAGCTGAAAGGTCTATTGCGTATAGCATCGATGAGTTTCTGACAAAAGAAGACCCTAATCCAAGTATATGCGTCGGTTTTGGATTTGACGGTTGTTCGACAATTTTCGGAAAAGACTCCGAGGTACAAGCAATTCTACGCGAAAAATACACGAAAGCTCTGTTCTTTCCTTGCTCGTCCCACAAACTGAATCAGGTAATCAATGATCCCAACACTCTTCCTGAAATTTGAAATGCCATGGGAACCACGAAAGATATTATCAGATTTTTTCGGGAATCAATTTTGAGAAGGAAGTTGATCTAACCGTTATTGATGCCCTAAAAGAGGCAAAAACCTTCTTTCCTGAAACAGGAGAAGCGTTGAAAATTTTGATCGCTCTACCGTGCACAACGTGTACGGTAGAGTGATTGTTTAGTGATCGTTTATGACAATATGTTGGACCAAAAGACTTGCAAAAAGACGATTTGCCAGGTATACCTCCTTATCAGAGATAATATCAAATATAACAGCCTAATTTAATAACTCAGAACATGCAGTTTTGTTAATCAAATCTCTGATTTCCATTATGCAAACCATTAAATCATAACCATGAAAATCACACATTCAATTCAGACTTTGAATTATTAGACGTGGAAAATAAATTCATAAAACTAAATTATTTGTAGACATCACAGTATTTACCCTTTATACTCAATTTCTTATATAACTTTTTGTTGTAAATAGTTGATGGAATCCGTCGTTACTACGTGATAATTTAACATGATGAACAAAACTAAATTTCAATTTACTACGTTTATTATCACAAAATATATTTTGTGATAATAAACGTAGTAAATTTGAATTTAGTTTTGTTCATCACTTTTTGTTGTATTTGGGAAATGTAATCATTTGGCACTTATTATTCGAAGAAGGCAAAGTCTCACCGAAATGTAAGTACATCATTCGTTATTGTTTTTAATTTACGTGTAAATGGTTATTGAACCGTTGTTTCAATATATTAATTTTCCAATATTTTTATAATGGTCAGGCAGGCAGTTCACGAATTCAATATCATATATTAAGTTCTTCAAATAACCAATTTACGAGAAGTCTGTATTATTTTATATAGAATTTAGAGGGTGTTTTTAGTAGGTATAAATTAGTGTGATTCAACAGAACAACACATAACTTAACAGTTCACGAGAAATCAACCTATTTATTGACTGAGTGATCGCTTCATTCAAATATTTGAGTTATAAGTACTACACCGAAAGTATTTAATAAAACCTAATGTGATTACAAATAGTCACCAGGATTGCTGTCGATCTATAGGAGTTGGGGTTTCCCTTTATTTTTGTCTCCTGTTGACGAACTCCGATCACAATGAAGTGGGTAAATATCCCAAGTGGAACAAAGTTTTATGACTAATAAAATTCACGACTCATCCATAAAAACGGCTATAAAAGAATCGGAAAATTATATTCGGTTAATTATATATACATACTATTAGTTGGAAAGGGCCACTTTGAGATATAGTTTATCGGACATGATAAGCAGGATATTTTGTTTGATCTGTATTCATCGGCATATTGTACCAATTGTGGAAGCGTGTTGGTGAATACTTCTTCGTGCAATAAGTTCCATAGTCTATCCTGGCCAGTGCATAGTAAAAGAGCTGCCTTTACTTTAATTTTTATACGAGTTGTGTGTGTTCAAATATTATATTTTGTAATTTAACTGCAGCGATCGAATGAAGTATTTTTAATAATAGAAGGTAGGTATCTGAAGTAAAACTCCATTTACCTTCAGTGCGCTAGTGCAAATGGATTGGGGAAGATCATTGATCAAATGTATGGAATACTATTGTATATAATAATTAAAACAAGGATAAGCAGTTTTAATGGCGAAAAAAGTATTTAAGCACTAGATTAGAATTCCATTGAATTAATTGTAGTTGCGTGAACAATCTGTTGCCCCGATTAGATACCTCAGCATCTGAGATGCCGATTTGGCCATGGGCGATACACTTTGTAAGTAAGGTTGAAGTTAAGTGTTACTGTAAGAAGACCACCGAGCGGTATAGTACGCTATACCGTTTTCGATTCCGGAGTTCCTGGGATGGATTTCGACCTTGCCTTTGGGTGCTGTATACGCCCATGACTTTAGTGGCTTCTAAATTCTAAAACATTATGGTATTTGCTGGGAAACTTACTTAGTTCATAAGTCTAATGACCCTGCGGAACCAGCGTTGAACTGTAGGTGAACCGAGGTAAAAAAAAACTCCTTTTTTACCTGTGAATCCATCTAGAACCAATTTTTTTTTGTATCAGGTGAATGATTTGATGGTTCGGAGCATAGACAAATAATTAAAAGTATTAAAACAATTTACACATTCGTTTAATGAAATACGCATGACGCACGTTTCGGTGAAACTTCACCTTCTTCAGATGCTAAATTCAAACTAAATATATTTCTCCTATATATCGAATACAAGAAATAAATAGATGACAAGTTGTGTGCAAAGGGTAAATAGAAGGACAGTTACAAATAATTAGTAAAATAGAAATAGTATAATATAGTACAACGAGCATGGAATGACATGCATTTCCTACGAGTATGACGTTTGCAGCACTCACCTGCGGCTCGTGCTGCAAATCATACGAGTAGGAAATGGTCATTCCATGCGAGTTTTACACTATACTTTTTCTACGAATGTTACTGTTACATAAAATGGGATAAGTAATATTTTTCCTTTTAAGATTTTAAAAAATGTCAATCTGACGTTCCACAAAAAACACGCGGCGCCGGTTAACGCCACCTTTGTAAAAATACCCGTGCACAATGTGAACTTTGTAGTTCACTCACCATGGTGATAGAAGCACAATGAAAATGGGTATAAAACAATGCACTATGTTCCGCAATTACTTTTGAACATAGAATGATGGTTTTTATTGACATTCGTAGAGAAAAACCTCTTCTAAACTGCTAGTCAGGTAGTTCGGTAATTTTGAAAAGATTTAGGCCCAGTTTTTCAATGCTCGGTTAAAACTCACAGTTAGCTGACTATAGGTTAGGCTTAACCATCAGCTAAAGTTCCAACTAAGAACTATTGCGTTTCTCCTTCGAATGTTTGACTTTAGGCTAGCAAACTGTCAGCTGGCGATATATTTGTTAACGTTGGTAGTACTGATGTTTCAGGGAGCACTTCTGATTGGTCGTTCCCCTTTTGCTGTCGATTTCGGAAATATATGTTTTGTTATATTATTGTTGATTATTTTATAATAAAATGGGTGAAACAAAAGCATTGAAGAAGAAAAGAGTGGCAAACTTTAGTCCTTCTGATAGATCGTTGCTGTTAAAAATTGCAAATGGTTTCAAAGCAATAATTGAATTAAAAAAAACAGCTTCTACTACTTGGAGGGAAAAAATAGAGACTTGGATAAAGATTTTTGGAGTTTGAAATAATTAACCTATCTGTTATGGTCTCTATCTGTTGTTCAATTTGTTCTAATATATTGAGAACAGTTTCTTTTCTTAACCTAAATCTTGTGAAAAAATCCAATTCATCAAAATAGTCAATTGCATTACTTCTTTCTCTGACCACGTATGGCCTTCTTTGGTAATCAATGAAGTCTATTAATTTATTCTTCATCATCATCACTTAAAGAATCAAATGCTTCCATCTTTCGTAGAAAAAACAAAATAGAAAATGAGGTTTCTAGTTACAAAGCAGTTGAACAAACTCGACTGTTCGGGCCGTTCGGGGTAGTTAACCTACGGAGCGCATGCGTCTGCAAGATAGCTTACAGTTAGCCATTTGACAAAGACTTTCAGGTGATAGTTACTCTACCCGATAGAATAGCAGTAGGTTAGCGCAAGATGAGAGGTGGAAAAACGGTTTACCTAAAGGTTATCGATTAGCCGAAAGATAAATCACTTTAAATAGGGGACCTGAATGTTTGTATTTATTAATCTGTAATGATTCTAGAAAATTACGTTTGGGTTGTGAAATTCCGTTCCGAAAGCTTCTGAAAATTCTACCAATGTAAAATTGATCACAATCACCACAATTAATCTTCACCACAATTAATTTTATAAACTCCTGATTCATTGTTTTTGTGAACTTCTAATTTATTATTCTTTATATGATATCCTACGTTATTTCCGGTACGGTAAGAAATGTTGATGTTGTGCTTAGATGAAAGTGATTTGAGTTTTATAGGTACTTGAATTTCCGATGTAAGTGAGGCTGCTATATTTGATATTATCTTTGGTAAACAAATTGCCGTAAATAATAATTATAACCCTATAATAATAGACAATATGATAGAAAAAAAGTTTTTCAAAACTGCGATGAGCCAGGTGTACCCCCTCAGCAGAGGGGAGATTGAGTTAAGAACTTGCAATAGCAATAAATAAGTTTTTGAACTTTTTTGTGATAATAAACTAGTAAAGTAAAGTTTTATTTTAATATAGTCCTCACGCTGTTTTTATGGTAGGTACAGCTTTTTGAAGTGATATTCAAATGAAGACATCTTAAGAGAATCATACCGTGCGAATGCGTTTTTAATAACCCTTGACTTTGTGAAAAATATCAAACATCTGACACCCTTACCGTTAAGTTCTGTCATTCTCAGGTTCGTTGTTGACACGAGCAAGTAACACTATATATTTCAAGTATTACCAAAAATTTTTGAAAATGTATCCATTGTTTAGAGCTACTCAAGTTTGTCAAATGATATTTAAAAAAAAGAGTACAAGCAGATATTTCTACTTGATTGACTACAACATTTATTCGGGTTTTGATTTTTTACTTGAAGTTTCAGCTTTCCAATTTTCACTTGGGATTAGATATTGTTTCCAGATTCAGTGACAGAAGGAGAACTGAAAAAATTTTACCAGAAAAATAATGTCCACGAATTGCAACTGCGCTGAAAAAATCGAGAAACGTAGTCTCCCTCGTTTCTGAATTGTATTTTAACAACGCAATACATTTCTAAAGGGGTGGATATGCAAATCTTGCGGACGGGTGAAAAAATGAGAGACAAAATGTTGATATAAAACTTGAATCACCATTTGATTGCATTCTTGCCTCGGAAGCAATTGTTTCTTAACTTGATTTGAATAACTGAAATTACGCTAGTGAATTCTCCTAAACTTTAATTTGAAATTAATTCAATGTACACAATTTGGCCAGTGTCTGGAGAAACACGAAATTATTAACTTTTTCGGATCTGAACGAGAAATGGATTTTTTTACTTAATGTTCACAGATTGCAGAATAATTATAAGGGTGAATGTATTTTGTAATGAAATCTTTCGAATTAATTAGTCACGGTAATTTCAAACCCACAATGTTTTTTCATGAAACCTCCAAAACAAAGAGCAGGATGAGAAGCACGGAGATGAAAATCCTACGAACAATAAAAGGAATAACACTGCGGGACCAAGTAAGGAGTAAGGTTATACGGGAAGAACTGGAAGTGCAGGATGTTGTTAGGTTTGTACGGTCAAGACGTCGAAATTGGAGAGATCACGTGGAGAGAATGGGCAATGATCGATGGGCAAAATGGGCAAAGGACGAAAAGCCAAATTCAAGGCGTCCTCCCGGCCGACCACCAAAGAGATGGCATGAAAGTTGGACGTCACAGGAGGCTGGATGAACAGAAGATAACAAGACATAGTCTTAAAATAGGGAAGAAGAAGAAGAAGAATGTTTTTTCAAATTACGACAAATATTTTTATTTTCGTTCGTAATGTTGGAAAATTTTGAATTTTGCCATTTCGGGACTACCATGTGACGATTTTCTGAAGAGATAGTTAGGTATGAAATCATGTTAAAATATATTATGTTCAAGAATTCCTTGAAGATATAAGCTTTTAGTGAGGATTTAATGCCCAGTATTTGAAAGAGATTAATGAATAACAACAATCTGATGATATACTGACTAGCTAATTTTTGCTGCTTTCATTTGAGGAGGTTTGAATAAGAAATCAGAAATGTAAATATAATTCGCTTATAATATATAAGAATAACAACAAAAAATATATAAAATATCTGCACTGAAATGGCGGCAGTTGAGAAAAACAAAGGATCGTACCTGAACATCAACTCAACCTACGTACCAAATTTCAACATTCAACTCATTCTGCAGAAGCTGTACAGGTGCGAAAATTATCAAAAAATCACGAGAAAACAAGAAATCTCTTCGTGAAAATGGCGGCGATTGAAAATGTGTATGCCTCCAAAAGCCTTTTCAACTCTCTACCTCAATTCAGGCGGTAAGGGGTGCGAAAATCCTACAAAAACAGTTTTTTAGCTCCATATACTATCTAAAAAGTCCTAGAAGGCTGAATTTCGAATATATTATTCATAATTGAATTCCATAACTTGATATCGATTTGATTTTCGTTCATGCACTTTATAGCCACTCTCTTTCCAAAGTTTGAAGATTCCAAAATTTATATTGAATCTACCCACATTTTTATAGTTTCGTGCTGCCCCTAGATACCAAATTTTTCTGATGGGAGGCGCTGGAGATAAACTTATATCAGGGGCGGCTATTCGAAGGCGGCTAAGGAGGCTAAGCCGCCTCCGCAATAATATTCCGTGTATCACTACTATATTATATTGAATAGTCAGCATTCAGCATATTCATATTAATCAAAATCATATTATTTTATTCACCTACCTTCCTTTCAATCTACATTATATAATAAAATTTATTAATTACGATAGAAGGTATTTACATTGACTGCCTACTGCATTTCATTTATTTCAAGATTTTATATAAACAGTGGCAATGCTGCCGAGGCTTAAAAAGGTATAGACGCTTTCATTATTCCATATGTCATGCCAGAGAGAAAAGGAAACGCTGAGAATAAATATATCTTATTCACTTCATTGTTTAACAGGGGTAAAAGCAACACCGATTGAAGCTAGCTGCTCGGTTCAAAAAGGATGCATTAATTCTCACACAATGTCAACCAATCACAACTATAGGCTTTCGGGTAAAATCGAGTGAATTCGTTGGAAAGCATTAATTGTAGTCACTCACTAGTGGACGAAAACAACTTGTTTTGGTTTTATTTAATTCATTTTGCTCGCGTATTGTTTTTAAAATGAGTTCGGTTACTGAAGTTAATATTAAAAATTTCAATGGTGACTAACTGGAATATTTGTTATCCCATAACTTTAGTGCACTAAGTTATGACGATAAAGTTTTGATAAAAACATTGCGACCTACCCCGGAATTAAACAATTTGGTGCAGCGTAACAAACAACAGACTCGCGCTTTTAATATCTGAAATTATGAGAGACATCCTTGGCTAACCGGATCACATGTAAAAAAAATTTTTTTTGTTGGCAGTGTTTACTTTTTACTATGGAAAATGTCTGTCTGTTTTATTTTAATCTATTTTTGGGAGGGTCCTATTTTATTTTTGGCAAGAAAAAACTCTCACCTCCCCGTTGGTTCTTGCTGGGCAACAATTGATTTATTCCTTGAATAGGTAACAAATTCGTTAAGTAGGTAGGTAGGTACCTATTTTGTGAATGAAAAAAAAATTTGATGAATAGATGAATTGATTAATTGGCTGAAAAGAGCTTTTGTGAATATTGTAAATAGGAGCCTCCTTGAACCAAACCCGCACGAGCCGCCACTGATCTATATATATATATATATATATATATATATATATATATATATATATATATATATATATATATATATATATATATATATATATATATATATATATACATCAGACATCAAAAAAATCGCGAAAATCGGGGTCCACTTTGCCATATTGATGAATATGATGCAGTGATGAATATAAAATTTTCTGATTGAAGGATACAATACAATGTTCAGATTTTCGAGTAGAAACTACTATTATAGTATTTATCTTCATCCAAAAAATACTAGAGATATTCTAGAATGCTAGAAAACTGAATCCAATAAATATCTGGGACTAGACTTGGTAACCCTTGATATGGATCAATGAGAGAGATGTAATGCAATTGATGCACAATTATTTTATTATTCAATTTCTATTTCATTTAGTAAAACTGATAGTTAATATTTTATTCATAGAATACTGGAAAATTTATAATAGTTATTTGTGCTAGTATCTGTAATTTTTCATTCAAACATCTCAAATTACCTCTACGATAGCTGAAGTTGAGAGAATCCTTCCAAACTCCTAAGATTGGCTATTGTACTCAAGAAATAAAGTTGTACCCCGTTAGTCATAAATCCAACAAGGGGTGTCATAATGTTCAAAAGTGGTTGAGTAATTTCTCAATTAACTGTCGGAATAAAGAAAAATATGTGGGATTGCTACCATAAAGAACACCTGGTGTATTAAATCTGTACAACCAATAGTTTGATAGGTTTATAAGAACTAGACTGGCGTGCCAAGAGTTGGCAAGAATCTTTCTCGCTATCATACGAACGGGCGATAAAAATGTCCGTTCCACTTACGCCGCATATATATCTTCCGTGAGATATGATGCATCTACTCGGATAAATACGTATGGGATGTGTCAGAAGCATCTCACATGGATAAAATAGTTATGACCTTCATCTGATTTTCTGAAATTTTCAGGATGCGCAGACATTTAATCTCATATGACTTATGGCGATGTTTCCCGAAGATTACGAATGAATTTCCAACTGAAAAACATCGATTGAAATGAAACTAAACAGAATCTATTAATTATACTCATATATTCAATATGAGAACAAATGAAATTTGTTTCTTTTTTTGAGAAAATAATTTTTTCTCTTGAATATATAAACTTGATGATGATGAATGAACAAATAACTTGAAGTTAATATTAGTGTAATATGAAGAACCATAGTATACCCAAAATACTTGTGTTAAATAATATTCATTTTGGTAGCCCAGCGGTAGGGTGTATCCGAGGATTGTGAGCCTTGTATAGCCTTTTGCCCTGACATGAACTCAATTTGAAGGATCTTTTGGTATGATGCAAAATCTTTGAACAACTTGTTTTTAAGCTCTATATACGCTCTAGAAATCCATGCTATATTGCATATGTTGTTCATAATTGACTTACACATCTTTTATCCCTGGTTTGAAAACTTTCTGTCAATGGTCTTTCCTGCCACTCCCTTCCCCAAAAATTAAATATGCCCAAATTGTGACTGAATTTAACCAAATTTTGATAGTTTTGTTTGCCTCAAAAAGATACCAATTTCGACACATTTGGTCTGATTGGGGGCTGCTGAGGGACCAATGAAGTCCAAAATTATAAAAATGCTATCCTAAATATATTTCAAAGAATATTTTGAAAGAAAATCGATATCCAAAAAAATTATAAGATAGAATAGTATACTACACCAACATACGATACCAAATACAGAGTAGAAAATGAAAATGTTGAACTATGTGAACAAGGCAGTATTACAAAATTCTTTTCCATACAGTTTGAAGAATACTTGACCAACAAACTAAGACAAGATAATATCAAGATAATCAAAATCGATTTTTTTGATATGTCTCACTGTTCACAGAATTAGAGAACAAAACTAAAAAATTAAGAAGAATTGAATATAATATACAAAATCCCTTGTGGAAAAAGGGAAATGAAATATACAAGACAAACAACATGACTACCGAAAAGCAGGATCACAGTTTATAAAAGTGATATGAAGAATCTCCCAGAATGTTGTGCTCTGGCAAAACATAGCATAGAACTAGACCAATCCATCAATTTCAATGAAGTTGAGGTATTGCTACATGAACAAAACAACAAGAAAGAAGAGAACAAAACAACTGATATTGTTGGATTAAGTAACATCTTCAGATATCTAATATCTAAAAGCGACCTGAAAGTTGGAGATTTGTATCTGGAATTAGATTGTATGTTGACACACACCCTCAGGTAGAAACAACAAATAATTATTATAACTATTTCAAAAAGCACGATTGCTTTATTACAGTAGAAACCTCATTTTGCGTAGGTGGTGTTGTTATGTTCAGGGATTCCTACCTTTGTATTTCATTTTAGAAGCCCTGCTGAAGAGTTTGAATTAACCGGAAAGATTGCCATGAATAGTTATTAGATATTAATCTTTCAAAGCCTGTCTGAAGAATACATTGAAACTATTAATATATATATATATATATATATATATATATATATATATATATATATATATATATATATATATATATATATATATATATATATATATATATGTGTATATATATATATATATATATGTGTATATATATTATATATATATATATATATATTATATATATATGTATATATATAATGTTCAGAAAGATTTCCGCCGGTCGGAAGTATTTGAAAAACTTGGTTCTCGGGATGAACCGCGTAACATCCGAGAACCATGTATATATATATATATATATATATATATATATATATATATATAATACTATGAAATTTTCAGGAGGCTGTCTGTAGGGAAAATAAAACTCTTACGTTCTCGTTAACTCAATTTTGTGACTTCGTCAACGCATTACATAACATAAGAGTGACTGCCGGTTGGGCAAAAATTCGTGCGCTGTCGTCGAACATCAGACTAACACAAGACACATCTTCGATTTTGACAACCAGAAAATTATTGATCAACATAATAATTATAAAACAAGGCTTTTCCTAGAAATGTGTCATATTATAAAAAACAAAAAATGTATTAATTATAAATCGGATACCGGCCAACTCAGTTACATATATTGTGGGATTATAAGAAGCATCCAAAAATAAAATTTAACTAATAATGTACAGATAATAGAGTGACCCGATACAATATTATCACTCACTCGTGCGTTACCCACTGTGTGATCCACACATATCTTGTGATGTCCCGGCTCTAGAACTGTAGGGTTTTTAATGTGTTCCTTGTATATGTTTAATATTATGTAATTTTATTTCATTGCAGTGTACTCCTGATGAAGTCACAAAATTGAGTGACGAAATATTGAGTTAACGAGAACGTAAGAGTTTTATTTTCCCTACAGACCGCCTCCCGATAATTTCATCTTACGGTCGACAACACCACAAACTCCTATATATATATATATATATATATATATATATATATATATATATATATATATTATAATATATATATATATATATATATATATATATATATATACATATATATATATATATATATATATATATATATATATATATATATATATATATATATATATATATATATATATATATATAATAAAGCTGCTATATCGCCTCGAGATGAATTCAATAAATTCGGTTTAATTCCAAATATTGAAGAAATATTAGTTCCCTCATCCTCTCATGGTCTTTCGATTTTAAATAATATAAGAAATCTCAATTGAATAAATCGAACAAAAAATTCATCATCTCTAGATCTTTATTGAATACATCATCTATTTTAACGCTTTTTGGTCTGCTTCCTTCCAATAGGATTGATACAAATATTTCCTTTCTTGGGCGTTACGGAGGAGAAAATCAATATCTCTCCTAAATTACTGTTCAAGTAGTTTTTGTCTACGAGAAACTTTATAATATTTTTATATGTCAATGGCATCTGGGAATAACCCTTCAATTTTCCGATAGTTCTTGAATTAGACCTCAAGAGGGGAATTTTGTGTGAACATTCCATAAATAACCGTCTCGAAAAAACGAGTTCTAGCCGGCTCTATTATTGTTTCTATTCATTATCACACGTTTTTGCTGTAAATTTTTACTATATAAGCTCCAGTTAATTTATTACAATAATTCTGATCAATCAAGTATCCGATAAACTTCCCAAAATTTGAAAGAAAGACAATTATGCAGAAAAACAAACCATAGAACCAATGAAACATGCCCAATATTTAGCTTTGATTGTACCAATAATCTAGAGGCATACTAATATTAAAAATACCAGGAGATTATAGAGATATTCTGTATTCAAAAAATGAAACGATAGTAATATGGTAGAATTTAAAATATTCAAAGACAACATACAGATTCTTATTTAATTTTTCCAACAAACAATATGAATCAAAACACAATATTTTACCCATAAAAAATAAAGATTGCAACCTCTTCAATATTATTCAATATTATCCCCTTAACTAATCACCCCTATCTCAAGTAGTCCAACTTTAGCTACTTATTCTACCTTACAACCTTCATTATCGAATAAAGATAATCATTTGAATGCACATTCTACAACTGAAATATTCAATATTAAAGAAATAATTTGGTCATTATTATCACAAAAAAGTTTCTACAAAGTTACTAGTTTGAGAAAGAAACGTTCATACCTCTTCGTTGAAGTTAATTTTTAGCACTCAATCACCTGTTATTGCTAAAAACGAAAAATAAGATAATATCAAGCTCTAACCAAAAGTATGTATATAATATATATATATATATATATATATATATATATATATATATATAGGTATACATACATATGTATATATGTATACATATATATACATACACATGAAGTGTACCTACGAAGGAAAAAAGAAGTAGAAAACAATGAAATGTGGATAATTTTAACATCCGTCAATGTGAACAAGATGATGTTGATTTGTATAATCAGTGTCACAAAGCGAGCTGAGAGTAATTTTTTCTGGCGCGAATTTTATGAAACTCTTTCATCGTTCCTCGTTGTCCGTTATTTTCTGAGCTCACTCTGATGAATTGAATACTGCTTGAGAGAGAAGCGTATGGAGCATAGAATCTCAATCTTATTTTGCGCACCGCCTACTTTGGGAATATTTTTTTCTAGAGCCCCCCAATTTTCACGTACAATCTGTCAAAAAAAACGTAGATTAAATTATATAGTCGTAAGGTGCGATATGCCCCAACCCCATTTTTCAGTTAAAATAATAATGTTTCAATGAGAGCAGTCTTCACCATGTGGTTTGCCTATTTTAGAAATCAACAATGAGCTACTGTACGAAGCTAGAGTCTGTCATCATATTGCTGATGAAAGAAGTTTTGGTATAGTTGGCTGAATTTCGTACTTCTTTTTCATGTCTCAAAAGTAGGCCACACCTTATCCGGGTGTATTTTATTGAAATGACCTAAAGCCCAGACTGCTTCTACGCTTCACTGGAAAATGTTTTTTGACAAATAAGTCACTTTGGCGATGATGGATTTGTGGGATTTTCTATGAAGTCATATTTAATTTAATTCATACCCTACTGCCGTTTCTTCTTTTTTGCTTGCGACATGGTTTTTACTTTACAGATACGTGATTAGACCATGAAGTTTTGAAACCCTGTTATCAATTGCGTGCCAAAAACTTCAAATTAGATTCATCATTTTCCGATATCCACAAGAAAATTATTCTAATGCTGTTCACTTTAGAAATTCAAGACAGTATTCATTGTATGTGGGTAAAAGCGCATGCTGGAATAACATCAAATGAGAAGGTGGACGAGATTGCTAAAGCCGCGAATATTCAGGAGGTACAACATCAAGATTGTTGATATAGTGACCTTTTTTTGTATAACAAAAAAGATATTCACGGAAAGTATAAAACAGAATATCATACAAATAGAAAGAGAGTCTACTATAAAAACAAAAATAAACACCCCACATCTGAAACTTGGTTCAAAAACATCGGAAACAATCGAGAGTTTATTAGATCAATCTCAAGGTTGAGAAGTGGTCATATCATTTGCCCAGTATACTTACATCGAATTGGTATTAAGGAGGATCCCCTATGTGACAGTGGCGAGGAGGCTGATGCTAATCATATTCTACTTACTTGCGAACGTATTCGAGATAAATGGACATAACTTTGTAACTATATAAATCAACTTATACATTTTCACCAGCCCTCTACTTTGCACTACTTACTGGCATTAAATAATAAAGACATTTATCGGGCCATATATGATCACATAAAATCTATAGGTAGTATTGAAATCTGAGAATAGAATCAATTTTGATACCTCCTGTGTTTTTTTCCTAATGTATACTAACCCACCTTTCCGTGGTTTATGTCAAGTGTGAGTATGAAGAACAAAAAAGCTAGAAGAGCCTCTTGGCGTTAAGTGTCCCAGTGGAGGCCTCGGTAGACCAGCGGTAAGGCGTACCGCTTGTAAGCCGAGGATGTGGGTTCGAGTCCCACCTTGCTCTTGGGTGTTGTGTATGTCCGGAATTTAGTGGTTCTAATTATAAAGATGAATTGTTGGGTAATGTACATCGTTTACAAGCCCATTGGCCGTTCGGAACCGGCGTTAAACTGTAGGTCCCTCGAGTTAAAAAAAAAAAAAGTGTCCCAGTGTTCTCCCTTGAGATAGTCTGGCTTCTCTGAATTTTCTCATCAGCTTTTATTTTAGATATAGATTATATTATAGTTTTTTGGGATGTTATGTGATTATATGTTGGTTAATAACTTCTGTTAACGCCATTTTGCCGTCATGAATAAGTCAATGACGGTACTTTCGGATTGAAAAAAAAAATAAAAATTGCGTGCTATAATTCTAATAAAAATAAAATAAACGATCACTGCCTTTATATAAGTTGGAGACATATAACGACAGGAACAATATGAACATGCAGTGACTGGTGTTTAAGAGCCGATGCGGAAGTAAAGCGTCGGCGTTTCGCGGGGGCAAGGACTACTGGAGTGCGGGACGCGGTCCACGTGGCTCAGTCCTGTCGACGTATGTATGCTCACTCACTGACTTTCGAATGTCCTGAAGATATTGGACAAGTTAAAACAAGCACAGATAATACTGTCAATTCTTGCAGGATTGGAAAAAAGGAAACACTCGTGTTTCATTCCTCCCTGAAGTATGTGTCAGGGAGGCGGGCAGCTTGAGTTTGGGATTAACTCCTTCAGCCAGATCAGAGGATACACTTGTATGTACAAGTGCATTAAGGATAGGTGAGACGGGATATTTATGGAACATAGGAAGGGTGGGTAGGGTTCCGAGGATTAATACTGGCCCAGCATTCGCCTTGTAAGTATGCAAGCAGTGACTAACGTTACCAAGAGGAAACCTCTGAGAAAAACTCATGGCAGACCAGTCGGCGCCGGGGTTTGAACCCGAGACCTCCCAAATACTAGCCAGCGTACCCAACGCAGGATTGCAAAAACCGCTCTATTTAACAAAACTGGTTAGTACTTAATTGCTACAGACATACGTTTTTGATATCTTTTATTGACAGGCTTTTATTAACTCAACCTGGATTACATATGAGACATTCCAAGTAAAACCGGAAGATTTGGGAATTTTTAATACAAATGAAACTTTTTTCATATCATCATATTTATTGCAGATCAGAATGTAACGAAATCTTTCAGTTAAATTTTCATCTACTTCCCGTAGTACCGAAATATGTGAATTCTCACACACGTGATAAAATTATTACGTACAATAAAAAAAAATTACGGCTAACTTTACTTTAGTTCGTGATTAGCGTCTTTTTGTCTTTATAAGACAATATATTTTAAATCTACCCACTCGCGCTCTGTGCCATCTCAACGCCACTTAGCTTTCTCTGGGCTTACTACTGCCTTCCTGGAAGTCTCAAACGCCCACAAGGGGCGTTATCGCCCACGTTGGGAACCTACGGACAGAGGGAAAGCAAATAGGATAGATTGATGTATAGAACATATTCGGATATGACTTTGATTTAATTTCATTTACAGAGATGATCTTTTAGTGTCCGTTTTTTTTTAAAAACAATGGAGATGTGTGTAATGTTCTGTTGATTGTTATACTATGTGTGAAATGAAACATTCAGTATGCAAGAATATATTAACTTTATTAATCACCTTACTCTGCACCGGTACAATCACAACTGACTCTGATTCACATTCTGGAATCCAGTGTTCCTTAGTTATTACTCATCGAAATATTATGTAACCATATTATTCACCGAATCTTATATTCTACAATGTGAATATCCTATTTGTTTTACTCGCGTTGACTTTGCCGGAATCCCATTACATTTGCACAAATTAAAGGTTTGTTTGTTCATTCAAAGCTACATTCCTAATATATATTATCTGCTCATTCATTCAGTTTTACGACTCCAAACGAGAACTCATACGGTTTAATACAAATCTTAAGTTGTTCTGGTCTAAAGTTTTTTATTCGAATATACTTTTATCAAATATCAGATTGCAAATTTACATCTGTTTTCACATAGGAATTATCTTTTATAAGTTTTTATATCAGAAATATATTTGATTGTCATTGGAGAAATTTGAAATTCCAGTTCTTCAATTGAAAAACTGAGGAAATATTTCTCTTAACCACGTACTTGTTATCACTATTTAGTAGACACACAAAACTCAGTTTTTTTTCGTTCAAGGACCTAGGACCCTCTCTCAAAGAAGTTTTGAAGCCAAGCCACGAAATCGAGCAGAACACTGTTCTGTGTAGTGCTTTTCCTACGTATATACACAGACAGTTTCAAGAGTACACTCTCGAAACTCTCGTGTAGAGACAGCCGCATTTTCCCCTAATCTTTTATTGTAACAACTAAGTCATTGATTCAAAACTTCACCAAAAAGTACATCAGAGCCAAGCGACAAATGTAAACTATCTCCGGCATCAGGTGGCATTTCATATTTGCATGAAATTGCTACATAAAAAAAGCGGCTGTAAGAGAAATTGTTTGCCCTTAATAGCACCTCCCTAACATCCAACGAATATCTTTAGAGATGCGCAATGCACAAAAATAGTTTGAAACGTTGAAAGAAATCGTTTGAAACGTATACAAGTTACTTCTTTCGAATCAACTCACTTGACGCAACAAACTTCAACTCTCTAACTTCAAATCAGCAAAATCGGTAGAGGTGCGCAAATCCTCAAGGACCACGAAAAAACATGGAGTCCCAATATTGAATTGGCGGCAGTTAATAGAATATTTGGAACTACTACATAACAGTGTACTTCCCTTATACCAACTCAATCTACGTAAGAAATTTTAACTACCTTAATCAATCTGGAGGAGCTGTAGAGGTGCGCAAAACCTTGAAAATTACCAAAATCAAAGAAATATCTAAATAAAAATGGAGAAAAAAATTTATACCGTCAAATGGCACAAGCTCAAATTATAATGGGTTTTGAAGAGCAAAAACCGGTTTTGTTTTCAGACCTTGCACCCTCCAAAGTGTCCTTGAAGGCTAAATTTCAGATATGTTGCTTATATTTGATTTTCGCTCATGCACCTCCCTGCAACTGCCTTCCTCAAAGTTTGAAAATTCTGAAATTTGGACTGAATTTACCCAAATTTTGATAGTCTTGTTCTACATCAAGAAACACCTCAGCTCATTCGGTCTGACGATGTGAAAATGTATATATATATATATATATATATATAACAATTTACACATTTATTAAAAGAAATAGCGCATGACGCACGTTTCGGTGGAACTTCACCTTAATCAGATGCTAATGGCAAACTAACTATGTTTCTCTGTTACATCGAAAACAAGAAATAAAGAGATGACAAATTGTGTAGAAGGGGTATATAGAAGGATGGTTACAAATAATTATTAGAATAGGAAAAACCAATTCTGAACTGCTAGACAGGTAGTTCCGTGATTTTGAAAAGATTGAGAAGGGGGCTAGAAGTATGATCGATTTGGCTATTCAAAAGGAGACCGGAATGCTTGGATTTACTTATCTGTAATGATTCTAAAAAATTAATTCTAATTCTCTCACTTTCAGCATTTAATATTCTAAAATCGAAATTGAATGTGTGATTTTCTTGGCTTAAATGGTTTGCATAATGTGAATCCGACTTTTGATAAACAAAGCTACGTTTCTGTTCTGAAATTCTAGTTTGAAAACTTCTGAAAGTTCTACCAATGTAAAACTTATCATAATCACCACAATTAATTTTATGAACTCCTGATTTATTATCTTTGTGAACTTTGGATTTATTATTTTTTATATGATTTCCTGAATTATAACCGGTACGATAAGCAATGTTAATGTTGTGCTTAGATAAGAGAGATTTAAGTTTTCTACTTGAATTTCCGATGTAAGTGAGGCTGTTATATTTGATATTATTTTCAGTAAGGGGTTACACCTGGCTAATCGCATTTTTGAACAAATTTTTATCTATCATATTGTCTATTATTATGGGATCATAATTATTATTTACGGCAATTTGTTTGATTATATTTTTCTCGATGTTAAAATTGGCGTATGAAAGTGGAATATTTACTAAACGATGTACCATACTATTGAAAGCTACCATTTTGTGTTGGAATGGATGTAGGGAAGTACTATCTATGACGCTATCAGTGTGTGATGATTTGCGTAAAATTGAAAAATTATGTTGGTTATCTACTTTTTTCATTTTCAAATCCAAATAGTTGATTGAGTTATCTTTTTCCATCTCTAAAGTGAATTTTATATTAAAAATAATATCAAATATAACAGCCTCAATCTTTTCAAAATTACCGAACTACCTGACTAGCAGTTCAGAATTGGTTTTTCCTATTCTATTAATTATTTGTAACCATCCTTCTATATACCCCTTCTACACAATTTGTCATCTCTTTATTTCTTGTTTTCGATGTAACAGAGAAACATAGTTAGTTTGCCATTAGAATCTGAAGAAGGTGAAGTTCCACCGACACGTGCGTCATGCATTATTTCTTTTAATAAATATGTAAATTGTTATTGTTAACCATTGTTTCAATATGTTCTTTAATTTACACCATGTATCGGCCCAATGAATCCAATATATATATATGTGTCTGTGTATCAAGAAAATTTCGAAATCATGAGGTGCAGGAGTGCACCTCAGTGTTAACTTTCGATACAGTGCAATAGTCGATTACTTTCGGGAAAAATGCGATCAAAAACTAAGGTTTCAAAGGAAATATTTACAGAACTTGGAAAAGCTCCTCTAAATATGAATTCGAATGAAAACGTGTAACGAGATTCAGTAAATGCGAACACATTGCATAAGGGATTTAGGATCCGAATGACGTACGGAATATATCCGGCCTCTAAATGCCATTACAGAATATTTTTGCTTTGATCGCATATCAAATATTCACCGGTATATACTATAAATCGAGAATCAGGAGTTGAAAATAGTTTATCACATCCTGATGGTCAGACATAAAAGCTAAAAGCCTCTCGGGACATTTTCACTATAAAAATAAAGTTGTTGGCTGCTGAATTTAACGTTCAACATATAATATCGCGAAGTGCTGAGGTGAAGTACAAATTTATCCGAAAATTACTTACTAACGTGAATACTTTGAAGATGCTTCATGAAAAGGTCTCTTTGCGATCTTGAAATTAACTTTAACTAATGAACGAGGATAAAATGGAGATTAAGTCATTAAATATTCTCAATTAAAGAAGACGAGAATAACAAAATTTCTCATCTCCGATGTTGATATCTCCAATGTGTACTTATGACATGCGATTCATAAAAGAGACACATTGTGTTACTTTATTAAAAAACTTATTTCACAATATTGTGTAAGAATTTCCATTACGATAAGTTTAATGTTTAAGTTTCGGAATTTGATTCTGGTTAAGGAATATAATTTGCAGGTCGTTTTTATCAAACAATTCTTTTTAGAAAAAAATTCTATTCTTCATATTTTTTCAAATTGTTTGGACAGAGTTTTTTCAGAATTTTTCCTAAGCTACTTTGCTTGTTGAGTCAACTTCATTCATTTCTAAAATAATATTGCAATAAAATGATGAAGTCCATCAAGAAAGTGATACATTTTGAAGTAATCATAGTAAAATCCTTTCAACTTGTGATTTTTTAGTTTCATCATCAATTCATCGATTTTTGATTTGAAGTTATCAATTTTTGTTTTCATTTTACACCTAAAAGTTTATTGGGGAGCAGGGAGGAGCCGCTGACCCCCCACCTGGAAATCTCGCAGAACATGTATGAACTCGCCTAATTACTAATCAAAGTGTGAAAAAGGTTTGGAAAAGCTTTCACAGGAATGTAATTCTGGGACAAAAAATGTAGCTTTCCAATTGTTATCCACAGTTAGACAACCACATTCATATTGTCTTTTTGCATTATAGACAAAAATTTGCTGCTGCAACCCGTCGCAAACACATTGCAGTCTAAAACCTTATTAGAGGTAATTAAGTGTGCAGCGCACATTCAAACTGTAAAAACAGCAATTCCGGAACAAAGGCTTTCTGCCGAAGAAGGCACTGAAAAATGATTGAAATCAGCTAATGAAATTGCTGAGGTTTTGAATCTTGAGCTGCGTCTTCCAAGGACAGCAAGCCTTCAACAATATAGGGCAAACCATCCAGCTGGTTCATTAAGCGAATATTTTCGCCGATCGTTGTATCCATTTGGATTCATTATGATCCTCATTAGAGGCGAGATACGGTAAAGAACATTCACCAGCGTTTGCACTTTCATTGTTACACTCTGCTCAAATAATGAAAATTACAGCTCCAAAATTAAGAAAATGCATGGACGAAGTATACACATTTTATGAATTAGAAGGGATCACATCTGAAGCTTGAAATATGTCGTATTTTTTGGGTTAACAAGCAGGAGGGCTTGAAAGATTTGGAGATAACGGAATTAATCCAACAAGCAGAATGTTTTCATCCGAAAGTGAAAACAGCAGTAGAAATTTTACTGGCAACGCCTTATTCCACGGCTACAATTGAAAGATCATTCAGTACACTCGTAAAAACGTGGCTGAGATCAATAATGATTGAAGACAGTTTAAATGGGCTTAGTTTGCTCAGTGTACCTAAAAAACTTTTAAACATGCTTTAAGCAGGATCATTTACGGCTGTTTGTCCTACACACTACAGTACATATACCCAATGTTTCATGTAGGTGTGTTTGTGTAGTGTGTATGAAAAAACAGCCGTGGACGATCCGACCTAAAAAATCTGACTTGCCCCCTCCCCTAGGTCAGAAGTGGGATACGCCCATGTATATATATATATATATATATATATATATATATATATATATATATATATATATTTTAATAACTATTTTCAGGAGTCAAATTGGAAAACCTCACCAATCTTGAATGGCTGTCTGTTACACGTTATTTTTCCTTTATATCAATATAAATAATGATTCAAAAATTTTCATGTATATAAAATAATACCTACATAATACATCAAGTTTAACGTAACATTTCAATAGGCTAGAGCAGATATTCGTGCATTTTACTCCTGTTTTTTCCACAAAAGATGCCATCTGTGCGATTCCCAAGTTTTTCCATACTTTCATCCCATTTGATCGCGTCGGAAAGCTGCGGCCATTGTGGTCAGCCTGATGAAACGACTCATAATGAGCATTTAATGACCGGGCTATACAGAAAAGTTTCGTCACTTCAATAACTGTTGAAGATGGATCTTTTTTTGATACGTTAAAGATGATGGAATTTCTTTGTTCCATATGCGGTCTTTGAACGTGATACTGATGGAACGTCGAAATTATCCAGTGGAACGAAATTGCACAGAGAATTTTTGAACTGAATTTTCTTTAAATAAAGATTATCTTCAAGATGAAATATTTTATTGAACGTACTACGTAATTGCAAAATGTGGCATGGTAAATGTTTCGCGTCCAGAGTTCTTAAAGAATTTAAAAATTACACGACTTTACTTATGCATCAAAACGAAGAGAAAATGCCCTTTTGCCATGAAAAGTTTGCTTTCGAAAAAATTATTCGAAGTTGTATGGAGCAAGGGTTGAAACTAGTTGTTGTTTTTGTTGGTCCGAATATTGAACAGATTTTTGCCGATGAAAAATTTCCAAACTTGCTTAATAGGTTTAGAAAACCAAGTTGGGAATAGTTTTAAAGCAGTAGTCTTCGGATTTTCAGAAAATAACAAAGCTGAAAACTACCAAAAGCTAATTGAAAATATGTTAGACAATTTAAGACCATAGATTGAAGGATGTTATCAAAAATACATATGCTGCATGCATATTCATTCAGACAAATTCAAAAATAACACGGTGGCGCACTCAAAAGAGCAAGGAGAACGTTTTCGTCAAGATATTTTGAACTTCGAACAACGCTATCAAGGCCAATACAATGAAAATATGATGGAAGAATATATTTTGGGATTATTGAGAGAAAGTAGTAATAAACAAAAAAGAAAAAATAATACTGTGCACTTTTAAATAATTTTCCACTGTTTTCTAAATTATTTTGATAGTCAAAATAAATAAAAATGATATATACACTATATTTGTATTGTGTTATCATAAAATTGAAATTATAATCTTAGATTTTGAGAAATATTATTCAAACGTTCTCCTGGATACAAAAGCAAAATTCTGCTTGCCAGTAATTTTTTTTGGTTCAACTTTGATCTAATCTACCGAAATTTCATACTTCAATGTCAATGTCAAACTCTGTATTGACCCGTGTTATCAAATATTTTTCCCAAGGTGTTCTTTTCCTCTCTGAGAAAATCTATGAAGAAAAAATGGACTAATAGATTCTATTTTGAAATATGGAGTTTCTGAAATCAATGAAGATTTGGAATAGCACGTTTGGTCTCTTTCAACGACAATTGAATTTGGCATTTCAGTGTTGAGGATATTCTGAAATATGGGTGTAATATGGTGATATTAAAAACTCTTCAGGTAGTTCTGTATCTGATAATAAGCAAATAGGTTAGTTGACTGTTCATATGATGGTGCTTTTATTACTGAGAATGAGAGAAGACAAATGAAAAGATATAATTCTGTGGCAGCAAGGCTATATTCCAAGGCCTCCACAAAACACATAAACAAGACATACATTTGCAACCTATCGTAAGTGGAGTTGATTCCCCATCATCGAATATAGCACAATTTCTGCACAATTCACTGAATGACATGACCACTTTGTTTCAACATCACATCAAGAACTCCTTCGAATTTATAGAATTCTCTAGATCTGTCGTGTTGCCCCCGGGATACATGCTTGTGTCTTTGGATGAGATTTTATTGTTTACAAATTTAACAGAGAAAACTGTCGAAAAAGTTATTAAGAAAAAATGGCAAATGATATCTGCATACACAAAGTTAGATAAGATAACTCTTTTACAGCTTGTGGATTTCCTTTTCGAAGCAATCTATTTCAAATTCAACAATGAAACATACCAACAAATAGAGGGCACAACTATGGGAGGCATAGCCAGCCCCATTTTTGATGATACGATCATGGCAATCCCGGAGGATAAAACAATGGAGATTTTAGCATATTTTAACAGTTATGATGAAAAGATCTAGTTCACTAAAGAAGAAGAAATGGAATGTTCATTACGATTCCTAGATATCATGGTCACACGTATAAACTTGAAACTAATCGGTATGTAAAACCTACAAATTCAAGTAGAATTTTAAACTTTTTTTCAACTCATTCTATTAATTATAAGATAAGTACTATTAATAACACATTGTTCAGGTCGATTAAATTAAGCAACCCCCCGACATCATGAAGAAAATACGAACAAAGTCATTCAAATATTAGATAATAATAACTATCCCAAAACTTTCACAAAAAGAGTAATCCTTGCACTTTTACAGAAAATTACACTAAATAGAGCAGATAAGATAAAACCAAGTAAACCACTAATAACGAAAAAATACCTACCATCCCAGAACTCTCACAAGAAATTAAAAAAGCTTTAAAAATTAAAAATACTGAACTAGTTTTTTATAAAATGAAGACTGTGAATAATCTGTACAGTAACATGAAAGATAAAATCGACAAAAAGGAAAATTCTGATGTGATATATGGTACCCCTGTCTTGATTGCCCAAAGTTTTATATAATACAAACAAAACAATATTTAGAGAATAGAATTAGACAACACAAAAATGACCTAAAATATATAAAAAATAAAGATAAGACTGCTTTATCCTCCCATTTTTTTAACGTTAAACATAGATTTAATTTTGAAGATGTGTAAATATATGATAAAGAAAAATAGTGTAAAAAGAGAAATATATTAGAAATGATCCGCATAAACACTAATAATAGTGTAAATTTCAGATCAGATACAGAATACCTAAGTAAACTATATAATAGTATTCTAATTAAATACAAGCACCTAAAGAATGATTATGTGGGAAAGAATTGATGGGATGATGAATACTAGAGGTTATATTGTTTGTTGTCTACTTATTGTGCTTGGTTATGCTAAGTCAAATTGTTAGAAGAGAGAAAAAATGAAAATAATATTGAAATAAAATTGAAAAAGAAGAAATTGTATTGAGGTTAAGTTGATCATTGCACATTTTACTGGAGAATTATAATTTAGATGCCCTGTTTTGAATAGAATATAGGTCCGCGTGTTGAATGAATGATAGATGATGGTAGTATATAGTTTGAATTTGATGACTGATCGATTGAAAAGTTTTATAGAGGTAGGTAATTGATGTTTTGATTGATGATGAATACTAGAGGTTATATTGTTTGTTGTCTACTTATTGTGCTTGGTTATGCTAAGTCAAATTGTTAGAAGAGAGAAAAAAATGAGAATAATATTGAAATAAAATTGAAAAAGAAGAAATTGTAGTGAGGTTAAGTTGATCATTGCACATTTTACTGGACAATTATAATTTAGATGCCCTGTTTCAAATAGAATATAGGTCCGCGTGTTGAATAAATAATAGATGATGGTAGTATATAGTTTGAATTTGATGACTGATCGATTGAAAAGTTTTATAGAGGTAGGTAATTGATGTTTTGATTGTCATAATAAATAAAGTTTTGTAGAAATTTTTAAGAATAAAAACCTTTTTAGGCCTGAGGAAGCAGATGAAACTAATATGCGAAACGTTGCTAAATATAAACACTATAAATATTATCCAGTGTATAATTTTGTCCTAAATCCCAGAATTTCTTAATATAATTGATTCATTATGGAGGACACTAATTCAAATGATTTGATAAGCAGTATGTTCAGTATCATAAGGCTATGATTTTGAACAAGAAAAGTCAGTGGAAATCCTCCAGAACTCTCCGAAGAAGCTGTATAAGTTCCACCGAGAATACCGCTTTATCAGATCTCATTAGTACTGTATACTCAAGGAGTGACTCGCCAAATTTCTTCATTTTTTCTAGTCTCTATTATAAGAGATACCTATATTGCGCTTTGTTAGTTTCTGAACATTGCATGTATATATATATATATATATATATATATATATATATATATATATATATATATATATATATATATATATATATATATATATATATCACTCCATTAATAAAAAATAATGGCAATCATGCTGACGAATAACACTAATTCCTCATCAGTTAAAATTTCTGAAATTCTGGTGTTCCTTACAAAGCATTTGAAATAATAAAAGCGTTCTTATTGGAATAATAAAATCATCACAAATATTTATTTTGATTCAATAAAATAATCACTAACAAAAATCTTATGTTTCTTTGGAAAATCTAATGTTTTCGTGGAAATTATTCAAAATACTTATCTGGATTAATCAGAATATTCGCATAAACTGGATCCTTCGCCAATTTGCTTCATGATAACAAACTAATATATTTCAATTCAAAGATCATTGATTGTATTTTACATTTCGTTATCGTTTCATTCTCAATAATAATCTTTCGAAAGAGCAGAAATATTGTATTTTCATAAAATTGGAAGTGTAAAGCTATCCAGTTTGTATGTCGCCTTCTCTGTAACCTTCTGATATAGAGAGGCAGGAGCAGTTCAGAACAGCTTTTTATTGAACAATGAAACGTTTTGTACTTTCGAATATCATACTGTATAGCATTATGTAAGTTCATATACCGAACGCAGGTATATACACCAAATTTCATCACGTATATGTATATATATATATATATATATATATATATATATATATATATATATATATAGAAATATATATATATAATCAAGTACTAGGACATTTATTTGAAACTAATCAAACAAACCTCCTAGCGGAGCTGGTTATACGAGTTCACGAAACATCGAAATGCCTCCATATACCTTGGACGGTGTATGTTAGAAACATTAAGGTGTTCATCACAATCAATGGAAATGATGGACAGTCTGTTTCGCCCTTATTTGGGGCTCATCAGTATCATCCATCCATCGAAAGTGATAACCAACCAAATATTACTAACGGCCTTATATTTTCCTTCAAGTGACTATATGACATATAAATATGACACAGCGCCACCCGTCGGAAACAAGTGAACCACATCTTACAGATATATGAAAACATTTCGGCAACGTGAACTCGTACGTCCTGACACCCGAAGGTGGTTACTATATTCGCTAAGCAAGAGTAAAGTTGCCACATCAAATCGATGTAATGCAACAATTACACACCGCCAGTAACAGCGCTCCGATTTTATCCTTTAAACAGGCAGCAAATGAATAGAAAACAGAATTCTTCGTGTTATCGAAACACGTTCGTGGCAATAAAATCAAGTACTAGGACATTTATTTGAAATTAATCAAACAAACCTCCTAGCGGAGCTGGTTTCAAATAAATGTCCTAGTACTTGATTTTATTGCCACGAACGTGTTTCGATAACACGAAGAATTCTGTTTTGACTAGACTGTCTATCATTTCCATTGATTGTGATGATTAACTTAATGTTTCTAACATACACCGTCCAAGGTATATGGAGGCATTTCGATGTTTCGTGAACTCGTATAACCAGCTCCGCTAGGAGGTTTGTTTGATTAGTTTCAAATAAATGTCCTAGTACTTGATTTTATTGCCACGAACGTGTTTCGATAACACGAAGAATTCTGTTTTCTATATATATATATATATATATATATATATATATATATATATATATATATATATATATATATATATATATATATCACATATTCGTATGACAAGTAAATCACGTGGTCAACATTTTTCACTTCTCCAGAATCTGTAACTTATCGCGTTAAGTATAAATCTTGTTGCCATCTAATAAAGGCTGTTGTGATTTACCGTTAGATGCCGTAGAATTCATTGTGGATGAATCTTTTTTGTGAATTTAGAATCAGCAAATATATACTAGCCACATAGCTTACCGCTTACTCAAATTATTGAATTTCAAACTGTAGATGATCATACCCTATAAAATCCATCAGAGCCTCCTGGTGAAAAATATTTCAACTCCCCATTTTGCTGAATCAAGTTATTACAAAATTCGATGGGGGCAACGAAAAGTTGAATGTTCGAATTCAATTTAAATTTATCAGCAATTTACGCGTCCTGAATTCTCATTCAACTAAGTTCAATTATTCATTAGCGATGAGGGTGACAATTAATAGAATCTGATCTAAAAGTACCGACTATACAAGATGAATGGCTAATTTATTTTTACGAATCAGTCTTGAATAATAATTTCTTATGTTCGAATTCTAGTCCATATTTTTTTAACGAAAATTAAAATAATAAGTTTGATGGATTATTAGACAGTGGCATTCATTTATAAAACAGAAGTGACAACCAATATAATATATATCAAATATATTATAATAGTTGAAAATATACCCAACAAATATGTCAATCGATGAAGTTCTATTCTTTTCTATTTAAATTTTGTCAAATTGACAGATGCTATCGGGAATTAAGTTATATAATCAGGCGAAGCTCTTTATTGAATAGTACCAATCTTTTATGTCCATCTTAAATCACATTTTCAATATTTGTTTTTGTTTGTAATGTTCTGTAATTGTTCAATTCACTCACATAACTTGACTTGTGCATTGAAGTTTTTATTTATCAGATGACTTTGTTCTTATAAGTTTGGCTCACATTGAGAGTAAGTAGTTTGTAACTTGGTATTCATCTTTTACACTAAATGTAATGACTTGAATCTTGATAGAACCTGTCACTCATATATATATATATATATATATATATATATATATATATATATATATATATATATATATATATATATATATATATATATATATAAAACTGTACTAAGTTAAGGGCGTAGTGACTCAGGTATCTTATGGGAAAAAAGGGAAGTGTACTCTTTCTTCTTTACCGAGCTTTCGCAATCATTTATTGCTTCTTCAGGGTTTCTAGAAATTATTACAGACATACATTAGTAAAACCATCAAACATGAAAAAACATTATGTTCTCACCGAAAACGAGGTTATAATACATTTAGTCAAGAATTTCGTCCGAAATATAGCAAACATATGAGTTAAAATACAGGATTTTCCTGGATACATATAAAAAAAAAAAACTAATAACACTTGAATATTCAACATTGGTAACCATTTGCGTATTTATTATTCAAGATGATGTCACAATGACAAGTCGAAATTGACATGCTGGTATTCCATCATTCATCTAATGGTCCGTCATAGAGTTCATTCTCTTTTTCTTTTTTTAATAAGTAACTGTAGATATTGCTAAGTTTTTGAGTGTCGGATTTCTTGTTTATAGTAAATTCACTTTTATTAATTTGGATCATTTCATGTACTAATCTTTTGTGGTAATTTTTTTCCATTTTTAGTATTTGCACGCTTTCGAGATCAATTCGATGATCTAAGTTATGTGCATGTATTGCTAGTGCACATCGATCCTTGTTCTTTGTGATATCTGATTTGTGTAGAGATATTCTACTTCTAACCCATTGAGATGTTTGACCAATGTACACACCCTGACAATCCTGACAGTTTAGCTGGTACACCACATTACTTTTCAAATTTGTTGGTATTGGGTCCTTGAGATTGCTATACAATGATTTCACCGTTTTTTGATTATAAGCTGTCAGTAGTACCTTTTCGTCTCTGAAAATAGATTTAATCATGGATGTCAGTTCTCTTATGTTAGGAAAAGATGCATATAGTTTTTTTTCCGTGTCCTTTTTCGCTTGTTGTACATCAGATCCAGGTCCAAGTGTTGTATCCGAACCATATAAAAGTTTATTTATCAAAACAGCTGGATATGAATTTTGTCTTAAAATTTCGAATAATTTTTTTAATCCATTCTGTTTGAAGGTTTCGTGGCATATTCTAACAATTCTCTCTTTCATTCCCTTAATAAAGTTAATTTTTATATTCATATTATGGTCAGAGTGGTAATTTATGAATTTATTCGATGATGTATTCTTTCTGTACCAGTTTAATTTGATAGTGTTATTATGTCGGTGTACTTTTGTGTCGAGAAACGGTACTCCTTGTTCATGGTCTTCCATCTCAATGGTAAACTGCAGATCTTTGCAATAGGAATTGAAGCATTTCATTGTGTGTTCACACTCCGGTAAGGCTATAATAATATCATCAACAAATTTTTTTATAAATGGTATTTTGAATTTCAACTTATTTATGCTGTTATCCAGTAAATCATCCATCACATACAATGATATAATTGGACTTAGTTTTGACCCCATTCCACAGCCAAATGTTTGCTGGTAGAATTTACCACGAAATGTACAGTAGTTGTTTTCAAGAATGAACAACGTGATCTCCAGAAAGAGTCTCTTATCAATGTTGGTATGATCCTGAATCAAGTCCCACCTTTTTTCTAGAACCTTGATGATATTATTTTTTTCCAAATTTCCAAATAGGTTTACCACGTCGAATGATGCTATTTTGTGATCGTTAGGAAGCTGGAAATTATTAATTTGATTTGCGAAGTCAAATTGGTCAAACATCTCAATGGGTTAGAAGTAGAATATCTCTACACAAATCAGATATCACAAAGAACAAGGATCGATGTGCACTAGCAATACATGCACATAACTTAGATTATCGAATTGATCTCGAAAGCGTGCAAATACTAAAAATGGAAAAAAATTACCACAAAAGATTAGTACATGAAATGATCCAAATTAATAAAAGTGAATTTACTATAAACAAGAAATCCGACACTCAAAAACTTAGCAATATCTACAGTTACTTATTAAAAAAAGAAAAAGAGAATGAACTCTATGACGGACCATTAGATGAATGATGGAATACCAGCATGTCAATTTCGACTTGTCATTGTGACATCATCTTGAATAATAAATACGCAAATGGTTACCAATGTTGAATATTCAAGTGTTATTAGTTTTTTTTTTTATATGTATCCAGGAAAATCCTGTATTTTAACTCATATGTTTGCTATATTTCGGACGAAATTCTTGACTAAATGTATTATAACCTCGTTTTCGGTGAGAACATAATGTTTTTTCATGTTTGATGGTTTTACTAATGTATGTCTGTAATAATTTCTAGAAACCCTGAAGAAGCAATAAATGATTGCGAAAGCTCGGTAAAGAAGAAAGAGTACACTTCCCTTTTTTCCCATAAGATACCTGAGTCACTACGCCCTTAACTTAGTACAGTTTCATATCTCAAAAAGGACTCTTAATTTTTATAAACTATATATATATATATATATATATATATATATATATATATATATATATATATATATATATGCGATGATTCGTTTTGGTTTTCTCAAGTATTGCAATGATTCAATTTGTAGATCAAAATTTGTATTTCATACGTTTCTATGGGAATTCCATCTTCCAGTAAATATATTAAAATGGAGTATACACATAGACAGAATCGATATATTTCCGCAGTATGGTGTTCGATTCTGCGGAGAATAAATCCCTTCTGAATATATATCCTGTTGTACATATTCCTAACTTGAGTATTAATTTTGTTTCCTGAAATTCAGATTGATAATACACCTGTTCACTTCATCAGAAAAAAAAAACTTGATGCTAGTTACTTCCTATAACCCGCTTCTCGAAAAACTACACTTTCTTTTTTTTTTCTGAAGGGACCTACAGTTTAATGCCAGTTCAGAACGGCCAATGGGCTTGTAAACTATGTAGATTACCCAACAATTTCAATTATATAAATAGAACCACTAAATTCCGGACATATACAACACCCAAGAGCAAGGTGGGACTCGAACCCACAATCCTCGGTTTACAAACGGCATAGGCGGTACACCTTACCGCTGGTCTACCGAGGCCCCCTGAACTTTTCTTCAACATACTCTGAAGATTCTGTAATAGCTTATCATGTATGGAAAATATAAATAGGATTCAAGGATGAGAAAAGTACACATTTGTCTTATACTATTAAAAAAAGCGTTATTTTCAATACTTTGAAACCGAAATATGAAATGAAATTTGTTTTTTATATTGCATTGTATTGAATCAGATCTTATTGCAGTTCTCAATTCGAAATATAACCTTTTTCATTTCTTTAGATCTTACCATAATAATTGTTGTTGAAATATAATAATTTTAGTTATTTTATTGATGATGACTATCGATGATGAAATTATAGCAGACGAATAGTACAAATTCAAGGTGGGATTTAACGGAAATTCGAAATTTTCACGTTCGAAGTTTTCCCGCTCTACTCTTCCAGTTAGACGCCATCATTCCAGCAATTCAAATTCCCGGGTTTTTACTTGTCGAATAGATTTTCCACAGCGCACAATCGGAACATCCACAATAGTTTCTTATTCACTTAATGCACTAATCGGTGTCATTTTCACCCTGCAGTACAAAAGGAAAAGCGACAGCATTTCCTGTCATTCAGCTCTGATGATTAAAAATGAAAGTGCCAAGTTTGAGGGTTTATGAATGCGCAAGATCTGCATCGATTTCGGAACCTTTGAAATAATTCAGCTCGCATGCCCAGCTTTCGCGCTTCCATTGGGTGTTTCTGATGTCAGAGACTCCTTGATTCTATATATAACCGATGACTCATTCGTCCTACAGTATTTCCCTGAATCTGCACGGGGTAACACGATGTGAAGTTTGTTTTCTCCCGCGCAAATGAGGTTAGGTTCGTTGCTTTGCTGAAAGTTTTCTTCTGAGGTGAGTGTTTTCTTTTTTGTTTTATATATATATATATATATATATATATATATATATATATATATATATATATATATATATATATATATATATATATCCGTGATATACTAACTGAAATAAAACAATTTGCGAATCTCTGCCAATCTTGATATCGAATTTGAAAAAATAGTAATGAGAAAATTACCATATGTAATTTTCTTTCGGACGTATAATTGAAATTCGCCATTCTATGTCTCAATTCCAAAAGAGGATAAAGTATTCCCAATAATTTTTATCGTTACTCACATGTATATTCTTGCCCAACCAAATATTTATTTATTTTCACTTAAATATTTCATATTTAAATAAATAAATTTATAAATTACCTGGAGGCAATAAATTTTTTTCAGTCAATTTGATGATATGATTTGAGTTGCTGAATATAATGTAGTTAATATTACTTATGATAACCTACTTCTGATAACCGTCAAAATCCTATTGAGTGTACTTACTACAAATATTGAACTGATTTCCATTAATGAAATGTAGCATGTTATTACCTCAATTCAAACAACAAATTTGTTTTGGAATTGAATATATAGAGATTATTTCTTCAGTAGTCGTACATTTTATTGTATTGTTCTTGTTAGACTATAAGAATAACAGATTTTTAAAACGAAATTAATTTGTGATTTTAAAGCTTGAAAACATTCTCATGGCGTATGTTTGGACATAAAATGAATAGAATGTCACGAAATTTATCTGAATAGAGTGAAAATTCCAAATTGTCTTTGTTTTCATTTTCATAATTCATTCTCACTACGTATCGAATAACTCATTTAGAATATCCTATACCTACCAAGTTAATATTTCAATGTGTTGTTCAATAGTATTTTATGTTTCAATGTAGTCTTGAATGGTAATATATTCAATCACCGAGTTCAATTTGAATAATTCCTACAATTTATCTTGGTGTGTTTATTAAGTATTTCGATGTGTTCAAAGTGCATTCGTTCTCTCCTTCACGATTATCTACCACTCAAGTTGATTGCATCATCTACGGAATGTCTTCTGTTAAAGAGAGTTCTTATCCATTTTGTGCGTTACTCGCATTTATTTGAATCTAACCATGACATTGTTTTTGTGTTTGTTTCAACAAATAGTTATTTAATAAACTAGTTTATTAATGACATCGATTGATGGTTGAGATATTTTAACGCGCGAGCGGAGCGAGCGCGTTAATAGTTCGAGACCATTAATCGCTACATTAATAAACGAGTTTATTACAAGATTTTTCCGTCAACCTCATCATGAATTGAGTATGAATTCTTGATTGAAATTAATTTTTATTTTGCATAACAGATACATTTGACACAATATAAATTTCTATGTTCATTTCGATATATTTATATTTATGCTTCCGATGGAACAATTTGAGAAATTCATAGATGGAATATTAGACATGTGACATTCTGAATAGTTAACATTACCTACAATATCCGATAAGGAATATGTGGAATTGGTGGAAGCTGAAGTGTTATTTACTTTCGAACGATTATTGTATAAAATTTTTTCCGCAGTTTCTACTTTATTTTATATAGAGTTAAATTTTTCGATTTGAATTATGAATTCCTTTTCTCTGTGGAATAACAGTACAGACACGGAATAATTCAACTATTCCGTGCTGAATACTTCTGTGTTTGGTTGCCCATGACAATCATACATTAAAATAGGAGAAATTGCACATTAAAATGGGTCATTAATGATCAATTTCGTGTACGTTAAAGTAAGCTTTTATTTGGAGGTCGACCGAAAAATATATTACTTATCTAACGGCGAAGAAGATTAAATAAGGAAGGTGCAACTGGTTGCATTTTTTATTTCGTTGCATGTATTTTATGGTTTAGCGAAATTTTTGTCCCACTGAATACTGTTCTTTTATAGTCTAGGTAAATCTTTTTTTTATGATATTCTTGAAACGGTGTTTTGTTTCGTTATTTAATCTGATGCTTTTCATCAAGATGTGACTCTGATAACTATTTTGCAAAATTTATGATTAATGGAGTATCTTTATGATTCCGAAATTCAACTTCGGAAGTATATTAGCTACACATTCAGAAAATACCTCTTCATTCACCAAATTAAAGATCAATATCAGTAAAACAATACTTTCCAATATTGAAATTAATGTTTTTATTTAAATATTTGAATTTTATGAATTGACCGTATCTATATGAGAAAATGAAAAATATATATGGAAAATATAGGAGTTTATTTCTAATTCATCATTAAATCATTCATAACAGTTGAGTTACAAAATAATAAGGCAACATTCACTGTTCAAATATATTATTTACGTTGATTATTAAGTATTATACTTTGCTTGAAAAATGTTTTACAATACAACAGGTTGAAGTGTATATGTATATATATATATATATATATATATATATATATATATATATATCTATATATATATATATATATATATATATGTGTGTGTGTGGAACACTTGATTTAATTCCAATAAAATTGCTATATTTTCATATATGTTGGATATAAAACACTTATCATGATTTTTCTAACTAAAATGAGTTGATAGCAGATAATTGTTTCAGTTTAGTTGATTTATAATTTTGAACAATGTTACACCAAGTGTCAAGCGAGCAGTCATAGAATTCCTGACTTTCTCAAATCTTTTGGAAGATTGTCGTTTATGAGTTTCAGAAGAATTGTCAACAAGGTGTCATTTTTTTGGCTATATATATATATATATATATATATATATATATATATATATATATATATATATATATATTGATTCGGTTGGATTTGATATAAGTATTTTAATAGGCGATAACAGTGGAAAAATTACTTAATTGAAAATTTATTTTTTAGTCTTTCAAAATATTTTTGTGACACTCGGAATCTATTTGAGTTATTTATTGATTAATTTATATGTGAGTAGCGAACCGCGCGAACTTCATGGAATATATTATTAGAAAAACACATGTTTGATTTTAACGATTAATGTAATTGAATTCATGACTACGCGTTTTACTACACGGTGGCTTCATCAGATAGAACTGAATATTGAAATATTGTTATCTCAATTTATATAAATTTTTGAGAGATGGGTAGGTAATTTTCCTGGTTAAGGAAACTGCCGCTTTATCTTACGGTTAAGTTATTTGGAGGTTAAAGAGCAATTCTTATCCCACAGCTGCTTCCAACATGAAGTAAAAAGACACAAAAATTTGGCAACCGGCAGATGAATGCTATTCTTCACTTCAACTGTAGGTGAAAAAATCATGCCTTACAGTGATTTAGATTCACTCTTTAGTCAGCACACTCCATAGTTAAGCATGACTTTTAAGAAAATTTGTTTTATGATTCGAAAATATTAGGAAGAGTTATAGGTAATCCAAACAACAATCCTTAATATACTTCCTGTGATACATCTAAGTGTTAATTGTTGGTAGTATTTTCTGTATATATGTTGACAAAATCTCCAATATTGCTCTGACATAAAGCAGTGGCAAAATAATGATACTAAATAATAAACTTATTGATTCCAAAATGACAAACGTATTAAACGCTAAACTAAGTTCGCGCTAGCAAATGATTATATTCTGTTCATTTACTGAAAAGTAGCAGGAATCTATTGGCTATAATAAACTGTTTGATTTTTGCTGGGATTTTTGTTGAACAATTGGAGAGGTTACAAGGTGCACGTTTGTCTTCCCTTCGGGTTTGCAATTGTTGATTTCTCGGGTTGATATTTTTTGCAACAGGACCTATATTATATTGATTCGTTATATTTAGATCTTAGTGATTGAATTCGTATATGAGCCCATTTACTATTCATTGAGCCGAAAATGACTGATCAACCAGCTAAACGAAATAATTCACTAGGGTAAATCTCCCTATCGGGAACCTATTGGATTACCAAGCCATTTCAAAATTTTCATATTAATAATGGGATATTATTCTGGGGTTCGTTGTTCGTTTCTGATAACGCTTAGCCCTTTAATTTCATAGATCGTATATCGCTCTCAGAGGTGTGTGTTTGACGTATACGTATAGTTAACAGCTCAATCATGAATGTTGAAAGAGCAGTGATTCAAAAACTCTTCATTGGAAATAATAAATTTCGAACTGTAATGGAAATTCTGAAAGATGAATTTGGGAGAATACTAGAAGCAGCTGTGAATGCCGCTGACAATAATTTATGATAGTATCGATGAAATCCAACAGTGATGGCGGTATTCATGAAAGGGTTACTTCTCTCACAACTAAAATAGCCCATTTACATGCTGCTACTCGCGTTGTCCGCTGTCCTGCAGTGACTACTCTCTGGGCAGCCTTGAAAGAAGTGGCTGTTTACATCCTGCTCTTCTTCAGTCACATCTCCTGCAATTTATGACATCGAAATTGCCTCAGCGACAGTGTTCTGTGTTTTAGGTTTGCAATAAAAATCAATTGTATCAAAAGGAAATGTATTTAAAGGAAATGTAATAGAAAAAAATTATTTGTACGGGGAAATTATTTCATTATTCTCTTGTTTGGAACTTGAAAATTGAGGAAGAATTATTTCAACAATTGAAATGTGGAATGATCTACCAGAGAGTTTCCTGAATCCCTGAAGTTGTAATTTCTTTCTCACTTGCGTTTTATACTTCGTTAATATTTTTGTACATTGTACTTTGAATGAATTCAGAACTTAACACGGAATTTGGGTGAAATCATCTCAAGAAACTAGACATTCAACGGAAGCATGTAAGTTGCTGCTACGCGTTCTGCTTGTCCTTCGAAAGGAGCGTACGGCAGTGGCAAGGTCTTGAGCAACGGCAACGGCAACGCAACCCATCCGTTTACATCCTCGCGCTGCCTAATTTCCTGCCCACTTCCCTGATTACTGTCATGGAATTGAGCTGCATGTAAATAGATATATAATTGAAAAATTCATATTTCAATGAAACCTGGTGTTTTTGAAAATAAAATATCTCTTATCAATACTAACTCCATCCGAAGATATATTTTCTATGTTCTTGAAAAGAAAACGCTATGAAAAAAGCTCTAATATTCCACATAGCAAACAGACGTGTACGAATACATGTCTCACTTGTTTTCCGTCAATTGTTCATAGTATTATTGAAAGTTTTCATTTTTAATAAATGATTCTGAAAATATCAGTAATGATTACTGAAACATATGATATAACACCAATAAACCCGTTATCCTTATTATCTATAAAATTCGATATTTCATATACATAATAATACATTTAAAAAAATTTAAAATACAACATTTCCTTAATTCGTAATAATTCACAGAAAGAAAAACGTATTCAATGTTCACAAAACATCTGCATCATCAGTTTTAAATATTTCTTTTGACATCTTATATAGAAAAATTATCTCAATAATATATTTGCGATATAACCTAAATTAAATAATATGAATATTTTTTGAACTGAATTATGAGGTAGCAAGTAGATTACTGGTCAACATCCAGATGAATTTTTTGCTGTAAAATATAGTTATATATATATATATATATATATATATATATATATATATATATATATATATATATATATATATATATATATATAAATATATATATATATATATATATATATATATATATATATATATATATATATATATTGTCATTTGGAACTTTTCTTATCCAAGATGTTTCGCCTCCAGTTCCCATTAACATACTCAGTTGTAATCACTTGTGAAAGAACTGCTGATGAGTTTTTCCTACGTGAAAGCTTCAGCGAAGTTCTCCTCGACGCAACTGAAGATGTCTATCGCAATCACAGACGAAATCGTTTTGAAGAGTGGAATTTTATATTGACTACGGAATATCAGTCTGAGCATGTTTTTCACCTTGCTTAATTTCTAGTTGTTGATTACAAATGCTCACTATGACCATATATATTTAAGTGATATTGTATTGAATGCTTTGTACTAATTACTCCTGTGAATATAAAATTTCTCAATATGATCCTTGTTTTCTGTGATAATCATGGAAAGTTAATTGAATGTTATGAATAAATAAAAAAATAAATAAATAAATAAAATTTAAAAAAATAAGTTCAAACATCGTAATTTTTCATTCTATTCATAAAATGTTATCATCATTTACTCAGCATTCTGTTTCATAATGAATTATTGAATTATATTGGTGTTATTCAGAAAATATTTGAATTAATTGCATTGTAGCAATCCAACTATTTTTTGAGAAATTTATGTCATTATAACAAGAATTAATAACTCTGTGTTTCAAGGAATTCGCTATTATATTTTCTCAGTCATAGGTGATTTAAAGGCCAGTTAACTTTGCAAAACACATTGAGTTACTACTTCATTAGTGGTGTTTATACAAAGTGGATAATGCAGAAAGCGGCTTTCTTATCTCTTTTTCCCCCCACTGTCACGTTCCGAAAATGTCCCAACCAAAACACTTCTGGCCCATTCGTTCCAGCCCGGCAGTGAATAATAGATATAATAAGAACTTTAATCCTTCAGAAACAGAATACGTGCTGAATTTATCGATTCTTTTGTTTACTAGAATTGGGACAAACATCGCAGCCTGAATCAATTGTAATCCCTGCAAAATTGTTTGATGTTGTCACATAACGTGATTCGCCGACAATTCGAAGTGTTTGAAGTGGCTTAACAATGGCGGTGAATATTATTAGCCTTTCAGATACTTCCGTTTAAGAGACACAGCAGTCAGGCGGGATCTGATATATTCACAAATATGCCGGCATAGTGTAACTTCCCTTTGAATCCCTTTCTGTTGGATTTCTGCACTTTTTACCATAATAGAACTTTGTCATGGGCTCTTTGTATTCAATCGAGTGAAAAACTTCATTTGCGCACACTTCTATAATCAGTGAAATGCATACCTAATGCCATATCCTCAGTAATATCTTTTATGAATGAAGAAACGGAAAATAATCAGTTTATACCTACTTTTCTTCTAATAAGAAATAAGACTTTTTCTTTATTTAAAAACGTAGGTACGTCAGTATTAAAAATTATTAAAATTATAGAACGTTTTCGAATCGTTAAGATGAAAAATTTAAAATATAAGATTGACCACATAGAGTAATTAAAATAATAAGATAATTTCAAATACTTTTCATTTCCAAAATAACTATCTGATTTCATGACCCGAAAGTAGCACACACAATACACAGTGAAATTAAAGCTCAAATCTCTGGAAAAACAACTCATTAAGCTCATCAAACTCAATTGAATTCAAAGATAATTAATAAAATACTCACATGTTTCACGTTTCAAATAACACGATATTATCGGATCTGAGAATTAACAAATATCTGCACAAATTTTTTTTATTCTGATGTTGCTGGTTAGTACATTAGGACAAGGTGATACAATTATTGTAAAGCATCAGTCCTCATTACTTGTGCAAATTTTCAAAAGAATCAGGTATTTTGGAGTAGATGTTGAAAACTTTCATGTGTGACTATAGACAATATAATCTCATTTTTCTATCCTGATGATTCTGGTCAAGACATTAGGATAAAGTGAAATTATTGCTTTGTCATTAGTCTTTATAACATGTGCAGATCTAAGAGATCTAAGAGAAAATAAATCTTCTTGTAATAATAAGTGATTAACTATGATTTAATATAATATATCCAGGGCATTTTTCTATTTTAATACCTACTATTAAGATAACCGTAATAATATCACCTTAGTTAGTACAGATTTGCAAATTTAGACGATGAAGGAGGTCGGCATGTGTATTGTTTCTTGTCTGACTGTAGGTGTGGAAAGTTCACGAGGGCGACGTTGTAGTGTTTTGCTTGTATTGATTTGGTTATTGCATTAGTCTGATATGTGATACGAACGAATGTCTAATAAAGTCGGAAAATCTTGTCTATCAATTTAGTCCTATGCAGTGGCCATCTCAATATTTTAAACATTCCACACTTGAAGGTAGAATGAAAATAATTCTAGATGTCGATGGAAACTTCATCAAACTAGCCCTTACTATATATATATATATATATATATATATATATATATATATATATATATATATATATATATATATATATATATATATATATATATATATATATATATATATGTATATATAATATATATATATATATATATATATATATATATATATATATATATATATATATATATATATATATATATATATATTCAAGGTGCAATTTTCTTGGGTTTAGAGCACATTAAAACTTTAGGTATTCAGATTTTATTACTTGTAATAGACATATGTTTCGGCGTATATAAGCCTTTTTCAAGATTATATCACAGGTATGGCTGGGACATTTACATCTAAAAATACATTTTTAAAATCAGTCACAATTCTTCATTATGTGTACGTTAACTTACTAGTTTATCTGCAATCTACACTTCATCTACTTATTTAAAACAACGTTATAAAATACATTGGATCTGTCAATTTTAATTTGCTTTGTTTTGTTTTTGACTATATAGTTTTCCAATTGATCACCTGAGATGCCATCTGTGCGCTTGTACGAATAAATAAATGTGGTATTGGAAGTTATTATTTCATTTCGATTATGTTTTACGTTTACAATCACATATAATAATAGCTTCCAATACCACATTTATTTATTCGTACAAGCGCACAGATGGCATCTCAGGTGATCAATTGGAAAACTATATAGTCAAAAACAAAACAAAGCAAATTAAAATTGACAGATCCAATGTATTTTATAACGTTGTTTTAAATAAGTAGATGAAATGTAGATTGCAGATAAACTAGTAAGTTAACGTACACATAATGAAGAATTGTGACTGATTTTAAAAATGTATTTTTAGATGTAAATGTCCCAGCCATACCTGTGATATAATCTTGAAAAAAGGCTTATATACGCCGAAACATATGTCGATTACAAGTAATAAAATCTGAATACCTAAAGTTTTAATGTGCTACAAACCCAAGAAAATTGCACCTTAAATATATAAAATATAGCACAAGAAATTCTACCTATCGTATGTATATATATATATATATATATATATATATATATATATATATATATATATATATATATGTATATATATATATATATATATATATATATATATATATATATATATATATACATATATATATATATATATATATATATATTTATATATTTATATATATATATATTTTAAATATATATATTATATATATATATATATATATATATATATATATATATATATATATATATATATAGGTATATATAATAATATATACATATATTATTTTCGCTGTTATTTTATTAATCGAATTTTCGAAATTTCAATACTATTTTCATCAGGCATTCATAGGTCAGTAATGGATATACCAAAGTATTCAGAAAACAACTAGTTTTTAAAAGCTTGATTGCTAGAGATGTAATCATCCAGGTTTTATGCAAATTCGTGAATCCAAAATTCTTCTCTGAAATTTTCTGCATGATTTTCTATTTTCTTCACATCACCACTACCATATTTCAGTTGTGAAATCGGGGATGTCATAATTCTTATTTAATTCAAATGTTTTCGAATATTTGTATATTTTCTCCAATCAACGAAAATCTTCATAATATACTAGTTGTTTTAATTTCTGATTAATTCGTTGAATATGATCACATGATCTACATTTAGTGTCAGAGTAGCATATTGGAACATAAATTATGATGTCAGCATGCAACATGTTCATTGTTAAATCTTCTAGTAGTGAGATCTGAATTATTAATATGACATTCCACTTTATAGGATAGTGAACTCTATTAAATTAGTGAAATTTCATTTGTTTGAAATACTGTATGTCAGAAATGTAGACTAATAAAATAATGTTCTTGATATCATAACTAATTTTAATTTTAATTCAAAAAAGTCTTATTTGAAGTCCCTGTCGATAATTCAAAAGGACATTCCTATCATTAGAGCATTAAACTCGAACAATACTTTTTAACATGAAGCAAAATGTGCCAATCATGCAAATGAAGGAGAATTGTATTATTTTGTGGTCTAACTAGAAACGAGACTAGAATTTTTCCTGTCGAATCCTACTTCCAATCGTGCTTTTATATGCAGGAGGTCCCCTCAAATATTTTTCCCCATTGTTATTTCAACTAGAGAGAGGCAGTTCGTGATTGGCTATTCAGAACGCAGCCAATTTAATCGGCTTTAAATGAATAAAAGTCATAAATAACTTGTACAAGTTAAGGGGTTGATGTTGATCCATATTCGTTCTACTTAACAGAAGCTTAGTGTAAAAATGCATGGGGATTCGAAGAAAAACTAATCAGTGAAGCATTTCAATTCTCGTTCAGATATACTATGTTTAGAATCACTATAAAGTTAGTAGATTGTTGAATAATTTTTTTTGAATTTCAACGAACTGATCAACTGGTTGGTTGTAAAAATCATAACAAAATTGATAATATTTGTATACTGAACCACTAGCTTTGTAGTGATCACTGTTTGAAAAATGAATTGTGCTAAAAATTGCCGAATAATTTTCATTTAGGACTTTTAGAATTCATTCTCAAAGGAGTCATGCATATTAAAAAGGACATATCTACTTTGGACATCAGTTATTTTTTAAATATACTCATGAGCTTTCATAATAAAACTCATTGGCGTACGCCCTACTTTTATTCATACTAATGATTTCAACAAATATGGAATATGATTGTCGCCAATTTTGTTCACTCTATATCCTCTTAACAAAGGGTTTTTCCAGAAATCATATAATATATATATATATATATATATATATATATATATATATATATATATATATATATATATATATATATATATATATATTTATATATATATATATATATATATTTAAATATTTATATATATATATATATATATATATATATATTTAAATATTTATAAATATATATATATATATATATATATATATATATATATATATATATATATATATATATATATATATATATATATTTTTTTTTCGTAATATTTTCTTGGTGTTAGGTCACATTAAATGATGCATTTCAGTTGTCGTGCAAATGATTGTTTATTATTGACGTTTCGACCATTTTATGGCCTTTTTCAAAATCTATAAACCTTAACGTAGATAATCAACAAATTGAATTGAAACACAGAGAACAAAACATTCTTATCACATATACTTATCACAGTCAACGGCGTCAGTTATTTCTGACGACAGAAATAACTGACGCCGTTGACTGTGATAAGTATATGTGATAATTCGACCATAAAATGGTCGAAACGTCAATAATAAACAATCATTTGCACGACAACTGAAATGCATCATTTAATGTGACCTAACACCAAGAAAATATTACGAAAAAAATATATATCAGGTCAAAGAAAAACCAAAACTAAAAAAATATATATATATATATTTATATATATATATATATATATATATATATATATATATATATATATTTATATATATATATATATATATAAATATATATATATATATATATATATAAATATTTAATTAAAATATAAATCAATATTTATATATATATATATATATATATATATATTTATATATATATATATTTTTTTTTTTCATCTCCTTTTTTTTTTTTTTGGACTGGGGTCGTTGTGGCTCGGTTAGCCTTCCGGGAACTGCGACCATGTAGGTCTTTTGTTCTCTACCCTACCCTTTCATTGAAACCCAATTCATCTCCTTACTAGTTTATAAATTGAATTATGTATCAATATTCATTTTATTCTTTCAAAATTTGTAGTAGAACGAAATATCATCCATCAAAATGTGCACACAGAATTTTTCGAATTCTGAAATTCACTATCTGATTTCATGGTACTAGAACTGTGGTCTACAGTGACCAACTTCACTTCATCTTATTCGAATTTCATACAGTGTATCTTTTATCAAATCACGAACAGATGATTAATATTTCTTATCAGCTAACGTTTCGCCCCTTTCTTCAGTCTGGAGGTGAATAGGGTTAATGGTGAACGCTGAACTCGGCAAGAACCACAAATTTATAGAGGCCTCTCACAGCTCATAAAATGATAATTGATTTCTAACGGAGCGTAACTTCTACATTCTGCGATTCTCCTTCAAGGTTTACTGCGATGGGATATTGGTATTCATAATCTGAAGTTGCGTGGCAATATTGGCTTCTGCTTGATTATTTTCTTCTTTTGAATTAAGCCCCGTATGGAAAATATTCTGATTTCTTTCTAATTCACCTCGAAACTGGGTTTTTGTATTAGTTTCTCATCTCTCAGCCAATTTATCTTGGCTATGTTATCTTGAAATATTAAATCAACTTCAAATGCAGATTTAATTGTTTTAACACCATCCATTCTGCAGAATATCCAACCAATCATGAATCACATACACAACATCAATTTTTTCTAGAATAAGTATGATTTTGTACATACGTGTAATATCGTTTCAACTACAGTTCCTCAAATCAAATAATTAGGAACCTGTTTTGTACATTCCCTTATCATCTGATATAAGCAGCCCTGATTGCTGATATTAGACTGAATAGTACGTAATTAGTAACTAGAGATGGCAACAGTTGCAAATTTTTTTTTAAAACATATGTTTTTTTTTGATTTTTCAATTTTTCTTGACTGAAAAGAACGTAATTAGCAACATTAGGACGACCACAGCTAGAAAAAATTAAGTTGTCTGTTTGATATTTCTATTCGTTAACAATTCATGAACACCAAATTAAATTCAATCTTTCAGAAGTTTTGAGACAGTCACGAATTTCATGACAGAGCGTTTAATAAAATGTTTGATAAAGTCGGACTTCTAACTCGAAAGGACTGCTGTTACAACACAGACCATAACAAATAATATAATATATATATATATATATATATATATATATATATATATATATATATATATATATATATATATATATATATATATATATATATATATATATATATATATAATTAGCAACATTAGGACGACCACAGCTAGAAAAAATTAAGTTGTCCTGTTTGATATTTCTATTCGTTAACAATTCATTGAACACCAAATTAAAAATTCAATCTTTTCAGAAGTTTTGAGACAGTCACGAATTTCATGACAGAGCGTTTAATAAAATGTTTTGATAAAGTCGGACTTCTAACTCGAAAGGACTGCTGTTACAACACAGACCATAACAAAATAATATATTATATATATATATATATATATATATATATATATATATATATATATATATATATATATATATATATATATATATATATATATATGTATATATTATATATATATATATATATTTTAAGAAATCTTGTTATCGACCGTACTTTAATTTAAATATATTAGGATATCAGGTAAGCGGTCTGTCGGGAAATTGAAACTCTTATTTTCTCATCAACTCAATATTTCGTCACCATTTGTGACTTCATCAGGAGTAATACTATAATAAAAATAAATTACATCAATAATGAACAATTTCTGGAAAAACACACAAATAAAACTTACAGGTCTAGAGTTTTGGTAAAATTAAAATACAAACACAACATTCAACGGATGCAACATGACTGGGTGAGAATCAGCCTGACTAGTTTCGGTGCAACGCGAGTGTCAATCTTCGGGTTTTCACCTGGCGGAGGTAATCTATATGTGATTTAAAATTTTGCAATAAATGTTGCTTAATTGACCCGTATCAGATTTATAGTTTACACAATCTTTGCTTCTTTTTATATGACACATTTCCAGGAATAATCTTTTTTTTATGCATTTGATTTTCATAACGTAAAAGTTATTGACCATCAGGATAATTATAAAAAAAGATTATTCCTGGAAATGTGTCATATAAAAAGAAGCAAAGATTGTGTAAACTATAAATCTGATACGGGTCAATTAAGCAACATTTATTGCAAAATTTTAAATCACATATAGATTACCTCCGCCAGGTGAAAACCCGAAGATTGACACTCGCGTTGCACCGAAACTAGTCAGGCTGATTCTCACCCAGTCATGTTGCATCCGTTGAATGTTGTGTTTGTATTTTAATTTTACCAAAACTCTAGACCTGTAAGTTTTATTTGTGTGTTTTTCCAGAAATTGTTCATTATTGATGTAATTTATTTTTATTATAGTATTACTCCTGATGAAGTCACAAATGGTGACGAAATATTGAGTTGATGAGAAAATAAGAGTTTCAATTTCCCGACAGACCGCTTACCTGATATCCTAATATATTTATATATATATATATATATATATATATATATATATATATATATATATATATATATATATATATATTATATATATATATATATATATACTATATATATTATATATATATATATATATATATATTATATATATATATATATATATATATATATATATATATATATATATATATATATATATATATATATATATATATATATATATATATATATATATATATATATATATATATATATATATATATATATAGATATATATATATATATATATATATATATATATATATATATATATATATATATATATATAGATATATATATATATAGATATATATATAGATATATAGATATAGATATAGATATATATATAGATATATATATATATATATATATATATATATATATATATATATATATGTATATATATATTATAGATATATATATATATATATATATATATATATATAATATATATATATATATATATATATATATATATATATATATATATATATATATATATATATATATATATATATATATATATATATATATATATATATATAAATGTATTTTAGAAAAGCAAAAAGATATTGAAATGAATAACATATTGAAAAAAAGTTGAAACAATATCTTTTTCAGAATCTGTTATGCTTAAGATTTCGTAATTTAAGTCTGATCAGAATGTGAAATCTTTCTCAATTATTTCAGAGTTCTCAAATCTGGTATTCAAATGAAATAACAATTATTTTACATCAGCTATTAAAATGTAAATATTAAAATTCTCATCAACGGAGTAATGCAAATTAGCCATCATGGCCAATAGAAACTGAAGAAAAATTTCAGAATGTCATTATGCACAGATTATCTATTATTCAATCAATTTCCTCTACGTTACATAGAAGACCAATAATTATTGTTTTATTTATTTGAAATATCCTGACTGTTAAAGATTTTAAAAGAATCGGAAACCACTGCTTCGCTCAGTTCTCATAAATGATTTACTATAAAGACGATCCGTTATCCATTTGATTTTTATCAGATTTTGCTTCGTGGATGGGTAACATATAAAGGAGTTGCTTCTAGCTGAATTCAAATTACGAATGAGTAGGGCAACAGTTCCCCAGTACAATTCAGTAGTCGGCCGAAGTCGTAATGCAATCAAAGTTATACAGCATGAGATTATAAGCCATGCAAAAAAGTGCTCAGTGTCTTAGTCACCCCCCAGCAACGGGGGACAACAAGATGTAGTAGCGACCCTCGTAATGCCTAATCCTCCCTTACCTATGACGCATCGAGAACTTTTCCTTCGGCCTTCAGTTTGCCAAGTGGAGAAAATATCATCAGCTACTAAATGCCCTCACGCGGGGACACGAGACCCAAATCCTTTCAATAAAGATTTCGTGAAAGGATATATCTTAATTGAAAATTTGTCGAATAATGAGGCTTTGGAGTAATACCTAGGAGGGTTCATTGAATTCGTTACTAAAGCGATCTTCTTTTGCTGTTAATAGCATTAATTTTTCTAAGCGAAATTTCATTTTATTCTCACGTAGCATAGGAATCGACTTTGAGTTCTTAATACAGATGGCCAACCAATTTTCAACTACTGCAGTATAAAAATTTTATTCAAAATTATTTTTTTCTCAACCTGTGATTTTGGGATATAGATATACATATATATATATATGATAATAATATATAATAATATATATATAATATATATATATATATATATATATATATATATATATAGATATATATATATATATATATATATATATATATATATGTATATATATATTATTATTATTATTATTATCATTACATATTGTTAAGGGCAGAGGGACAGGTCCCTATTATGCCCAAAAATAGAGAAATTACAGAATAATTAACCTACTAGTATGTACATTTGAAAAAGAAATGAAAATAAAATATCTCTACAACAGACCAAAATGAAAATAAAATACAATATTATAAAATGAGAAAATAACCATTATCTACCCCGATAGAAATTTGTCCAGTCCGTTTTTAAATGTGTTTGTAGATGAAGCAGATACAATGGTTTCGTTGAGATTATTCCAGCTGTCGAAAATCCTATTTGGTAGGAAGTTCTGTCTCGACCTAGCAGAAAAGTTTTCCTTCTTGAGCTTGAACTGATGACCTCTGAGACGTTCGTCGCGATTAACGGTATACATCATGTCGAGATTTCCAAAATTGAATTTTAATATTTTAAATGTGATAATCAGGTCACCACGGTGGCGGCGAAGTTCGAAGGGAGTTAATTGAGCCATATAAAGTCTTTCTTCGTATGAGGGTCTTCTCAGTCCAAAGGGCATACGAGTAGCCCTTCTCTGGACGTTTTCCAGAAGAGCCCTATCGCGAGCCAAGTCGGGGTACCACGCTGGACCGGCGTACTCACATAAGTAGTGTAGAGTCTACAGACCGACCGAAAAGAGATTCGCGAGAAACACTTCCGAATAAGAAATAACTTCGAGTTCGCACGCTTACAGATCGATGTAATATGATCGGACCAAGTTAAGGTACTGTTTACGATCACTCCGAGGTCGTTGAAGGAGAACACCGAAAGTAATGGTTGACCATCAACAAGGTACGGTGCGAGTGGGTTGTTCTTTCCTATTCTGAGCACGACACACTTTTCTGAATTTAATGGAGAGGATTGGCGTAAATTTTTGCGTCATCGGCGTACAAGGATATTTTGCTTGAAATGAAATAAGGAATATCACTGGTGTAGACCGCAAATAATAACGGTCCCAGGACAGATCCCTGTGGCACTCCACTTTCCACTATCCTTTCCCGTGAAAAAGCGTCACCTACTCTCACTATATAAACGTTAATCCAACGATGCAAGGAGCCACGAATGCCGAAATGGTCCATTTTGTGCAAAAGTCTTCGCTTGGAAACTCGGTCAAAAGATTTTGAGAAGTCCAGATAAACAACGTCAATGGGCTGCAGGCTGTTTAGAGATGATGTCCAATCATTAACGCAGTGTAGGAGATTGGTTAAAGTTGAGCGGCCAGAGATAAATCCATGCTGCTGTGTTGGAATAACTTGTTCTTGTAGAAGAAATTTGGTCATTTCATCTGAGATAATGGCTTCCATAACCTTACTAAACACTGGCAGCAGGCTAATTGGACGGTAGTTGTTAGAATCGAGCTTATTACCTTTTTTAAAGATAGGGGTGACCGATGCCAATTTCCAGTCAGGAGGTATTGAGTTCTGGGTAAATGCGGACTGCATGACCAACGACAAAGGTGTTGCAAGTGAGCCAGCGCAGACCTTCAGCAGACGCGTCGCTAAGCCATCCAAACCGGTCGAAGCATCACTGCGAAGTTTCATCAAATGCTGCTTAACTCGATCCACAGTAAATACCACCTGCTGTAAAGATGTGTTGAGACGGTGACATTCAATAAGTGGTAAGTTGTCATCGACAGGTTCCCTAGTAAAAACCTGTGAAAATGCCAAAGAGAGCACCTCAGCAGACTCCTCGTCGGTAGAGCATAGAGTTTGGTCGGGTTTTCGAAGCAAAGGTATAGACACTTTTGAAGACAATGAAGATCGTATATATTTATAAACTTTTTTAATACTGTCACCAGCAACAATTCTCTCCTCAAAGTTCTGCCTTATATTCTTAAGAGACAGTAGTAAGTTATTGGAAAAACTGCGATGAAGCTGAAAGTCGGTTTGAAGCCCTGTGTATCTGTATTTTCGCCAAAGACGTCGTTTGTGTTTAATTTGTTGTAACATTGTATGACTTATCCAGGGTTTAAGGTTGTTTTTATAACTTTCACGAAAAAATGTGTTTTTAGAGACTTTAGTAAGAATAAGATCGCGCAATTCGCTCCACATCGATGAGGGATCATTCAGATTCGTAAAAAATGTGTCCCAATGAATTTGAGATAATTCAGCATCAACTTTAGAATAGTCGGTTACAGCATATGTCACCACGTTTTTTTTGCTGGGGAGTAGTTGACTAAATTGAATATGGGCTGTTATAACCGCGTGATCAGATTTACCGATCGGGGAGCCGAGCTCCAGAGATGAAATCAACTGATCGTCGTTAGTGAGTAAAAGATCTAAAGTAGAAGGTTGGTTGTTAATTCTAAATCTTGTAGGTTCTGTGTATGTCCCTTGACATGAAAAAATCCCAAATATCGGCCCAGGCAGTATAAAACGAATTGAAAAATCACTTCCGAACTCACAACTCTCGTTACAGTGCATGAGTCTATTACTTTCGTGGAGAAAAAGACTTTAAATGATGTAAATAATGACAAACTAAAATATGGAAACAATAATATAATTTTTCCCCAACATACTACTGAAAACTAACTATTAATACTTAACCACAATACCACTGATTCATGCTCAGGGCGTATGAGTCAACAGAAAGTGCTGCAACAGTGTATGATTAATCAGAACAACAGAAAATATTATCTCCTTGATTTTGAATGTGAAATTGATTCAAGATGCTTTTCATTATTTATCCTTTGACAGCACCAATAACCTAAATACGCGATAGAAAGTTTTCCAAATGATAAACATAATCAACTATTTAAAAAATGATGATGCAAATTTCGAGGCAAATTTTTACTGTTCATAAACTGGCTGTTCGAAAAACTTTTATAGAAGAGATTAGGATTTGTGATTATTCAATTCTTGAGTGGGGATTCTGAAAATATATAGATTACCTTGAACGGAAATTTTAACAATTCATATAAAATCTTGCTGTGAAGCGTCTTGCTGGTTAATCGGAAAAACGACACGGCGAATTTGACAGGTGCTCCAAGCAAACGTGCGGGTAATTAATTGGTGGCAGATGAGTTGGGGACGGCGTGGTTTCCGGTTTTACACCGGCGGTTTTCATTAAGCCGTTTAATTCATATTGCGAAACTGCGATTGGAAATGCGAAATTAAACGGATCTTTCTGTGGGTTTTCACATCATCTTCTGTCTGAATGTGAACACTATTGGACTGGTCTTCAATATACTGATGTTTCATTTATTTTGATTGAAATGAGAAATATTTATTGAAGATCATATTTGGCCATTATAATATTATTTTAACCCGTTCATATAGTACATTGATGTTAAGAAAATTTTAATTCACCAAAAAATAAGTTGCTTGGAAAGATATTTCATTCGACTAAAGAAACAATAATATCACATAATTTCCTTGGAATTCAATTGCATGATGTACTCAATTCTCACATAAGTTAGGGAAAAGGGAAAAGAATTTCTGAGGTGCCTTACAGGAAATGTGTATAGACCTCATTGCCAGACGAGTCATCCCACAAAACTATATTATAATTGAAGTGATCTATACATTTTTTTTTTCTAGTTTGTAGGACTTGGCTCAAACACCTACACACGTATAAATCCAAAAATTTGACACTGCCATCTGACAGTTGTTAACAATGATAGGCTCATCGGGCTTGCACTCACGCAATTGTGAAATAATTAATTTGATTTTGTGCAGAACCAGTAGGTAGACATAATTCCTATAAAGCATATACGAAAAATTCCAATTATTCTCTCACATTTGATCTTGAATCCCTTGATGCTGATATCGCAATAGGCGAACAAGGTGGCAGAGTCAGAACTGTGGTATTCAGTTCACAACTTTTTCCAATAATGATGAAATTAACGGCCCTAAAACAGAGCCTAGGGGTACTTCCATAAACACAGCGAATAAACTTTAAGACCTTTAGTTTTTTGTTCTCGAAAAATGAATCAGTCAAATTATTTGATGTTCTCGATCCTGAAATCAGGAGTTCTCAAGTGTTGAGCCACGTTATAAATCAATCTATTCCATAGAAGTTTACATGAGTATGTTTTCTGAAATTATGAATATTGTATGTTGTTCTCTTCGGCAAGAATAGCTCACAGCTTTTGTGTACAAGCTAACTGGTTAATATGCCTTTAGTTAACAATTTAGGGTTAGACGAACAGCAGACATTTATTGAATTTAGATGGATTTGTTATTGATATCCTCATTTTAAGGAAATCTTCTAGGATTTTATTAACAGATTGTAGATGTTACACTAGCAACTACTTTATCTTCCGTCCGATGTTTGTGAGATTTATCTCAGATCTCAAACAAGTATATACGTATAGACTCTGCTAGCGTACCTCAGTATCTGGAAATTGACAATCATATACTCATTGTGGTTCGACTCACGTAGTTGAAAAATAATAAATTTGGTTTTGTGTAGAATCAATATAAAAGAATTCCTCAAGCGAAAATGTCTCTCACTTTTGACTTGAACCCCTTGGTGCTAAGACAGCTACTATCTCATTTTCCTTTCAATATATTCACAGCCATCTGACACAGATGATTGATTGAAGAGATACTCATCTACATTGTGTCTAGCATACTGAATTTTTCGTGACATAGTTATGTCACAAATATTCGAAGCTGTTCTAAACCCCATGCAAGAGAAGTAGCTGTGTATTGCTTCAGGATGGTTTTCAATTATTCTGAATATGTATCCCATACTGATTTGCCAATGGTGGATTCGTGTTAGGTTAAATAGAGATGTCACGGACCCTGTTTAGAATTTTCGAAAGCATCCAAAAAAGTCCGTCAGATGTTTTAAACATAAAGAAAACAAGCTTAACCCATTAATACTTCACCTTTGGTTAATTTGAACAGATGAATAAAACCATTAAGGCATTACGTATATATTTGTGGAAGTACATAATGACATACATAAACATTCACATGTCATAAAAATATAATATAAACTTAGAGAATACATACTGAAAAATTATACCTTGTCACTGCTCTTAAAAAAAGTCTATTATTAATTTTTGAACTCCTGAACCCGTTTCGTTTTTTTGCAATCTGAATTATCGATGGTTTGAATTTTTTGACGTCCGCATATATATATATATATATATATATATATATATATATATGTGTGTGTATATATATATATATAATATATATATATATATATATATATATATATATATATATGTATATATAATATATACACATATATATATATATATATATATATATATATATATATATATATATATTTATTCGAATTGTTGTTGCCTGTGATCTATTTTTAAACTCTTGATAATTATTAGCAATAACAGGCTGGTTGAATCTTAAAAAACTCGATTTTATTAAAAAATTGACGTTTCACTACGATATTCGTAATTGAAATTTCTTTGACATTTATTGATTCAAAAAATTGAAAAGACAGGGCTGCTTTGTATATGCTATTCAGTCTAATATTAATATTCAAAATTGTTATCATTAGATGGTAAGGGAAACCAAAGAAACCTTTACCTACGTAATGTTTGAAAATAATAATAATAGGGTACTATTTATCTAACAACAAAGAAATTAGTCATGGGAAAACATTAAAGAAGTGGAGTAGAATTATCGGTATTGCACGCTTATATGGAAGCAGCCGTTGACACGTGTTTCGGACTCTTTGGTCCTCATCAGAACGGCGTTGCCAAGTATTGGATTGAAAATTTGAAGATGAAAATAGTACAACAAACAAAATTCTCAGATACGGAAGATAATCACACAATTGTGGTTTATTGTTTGAACTCTCCGGTATGGGAGATTTGGTCAAACTTTGCCACGGAGGCGATTAATGCTATCCGCGAGATCTAAGAACGAGTAAATAAACAATAACAATGAAATTAGTTGCTGGAAAATATTAAATAGGTAGAGCAAACTTATCGGAATAGTTTGTTTATATGGAAGTAGCCGTTTTTAATGAAATTTTTTATTTATTTAGAATTTCAAATCTTTTAAAAAAGGTACTTACAGTTTATAACAAAGTTTAAACCTCTCAGCTTAGGTTTAGGATCATTGCCATATTTTCAGCTTGCAATATTTAATTATTTATTCGAATTGTTGTTGCCTGTGATCTATTTTTAAATTCTTGATAATTATTAGCAATAACAGGCTGGTTGAATCTTAAAAAACTCGATTTTATTAAAAAATTGACGTTTCACTACGATATTCGTAATTGAAATTTCTTTGACATTTATTGATTTAAAAAATTGAAAAGACAGGGCTGCTTTGTATATGCTATTCAGTCTAATATTAATATTCAAAATTGTTATCATTAGATGGTAAGGGAAACCATTCCGATGAGGACCAAAGAGTCCGAAACACGTGTCAACGGCTGCTTCCATATAAGCGTGCTATACCGATAATTCTACTCCACTTCTTTAATGTTTTCCCATGACTAATTTCTTTGTTGTTAGATAAATAGTACCCTATTATTATTATTTTCAAACATTACGTAGGTAAAGGTTTCTTTGGTTTCCCTTACCATCTAATGATAACAATTTTGAATATTAATATTGGACTGAATAGCATATACAAAGCAGCCCTGTCTTTTCAATTTTTTAAATCAATAATTGTCAAAGAAATTTCAATTACGAATATCGTAGTGTAACGTCAATTTTTTAATAAAATCGAGTTTTTTAAGATTCAACCAGCCTGTTATTGCTAATAATTATCAAGAATTTATATATATATATATATATATATATATATATATATATATATATATATATATATATATATATATATATATATATATATATATATATATATATATATATATATATATATATATATATATATATTTATATATATCTGAAATTTATCATATTTACAGTAGAATGAAGTGAACACGAGGAAAAATATTGTGACGGAACAATTTTTTTAGAAAATCACAGATGATTTGAAGAATTATTTATTATTATAAAATTTAAATATAGATTTTCGATAACTAATTGATTGGGCTTGATGAAAATCTATTATAAGACTGTAAATAAAACTTCACAGTTTTCGATTTTCACTATATTTTGCTAGCATGACAATTTTTTCGCCAAAAACAGTATTCTCTAGATGTATATTACATACTTACTTTTACAACAAGAATATTGGAAGATGAAGGAAGAAAGTATACAATAAGAATGGGGAAAACCTTAACGTAATCTCTTAGCAGGTAGATAGTACAAACTGTTAATGACACGGGAAAAACACAACAGATACAAATATTCAATATTACATCTAGAAAAGATTTAACAACGGTGAATAACTCATATCTAATTCGTCATTTGACAAATTATTGGATTGTTTCATAGTATTGTTAAATGAAAATGAATAAGTTTTTCTTGCTGCTTAACAACTGAATAAAAGGAATTGATGAAAATTACTCTAAAATGTATATATATCCATATTATGTTCTTGAATATACAAATGGAGCAGCTAATGTTCTTGACAATCATTATTCCTATATAAATATTCCCTCAATGTTTGAGTTCATAACCTAATTGGAAGCTACATGCGCTTGTAGGGACACAGTTATAAATTGTCCCGCAAATATTTCACTATACATGAAATTTAATTGTTATTATCACTAAGCTTAACAGATTTCCAATTATGTGAATTGAAATGAATTTAACGTCCGTTATATAGATGGAAAATATACTTTATGTCATGCATGGACGCAATGGCGTGCAATTGGAACTTCTAGGAAATATTATTGCTAAAATTTTCAAATAATTTTCCGAGGGGTCCTAGGAGGCTTGTCTGGAGTAATTCTAAAGCACTTTACACTTCACGTAGGAGTATTTTCTGTAGCAACAAAATAAAACTTCGATCATACAGTGTTCTGTCAATAAATCAAGAATAGTTGAATGGCTTAGTTTGAAACTTTTTAAATATATATATATATATATATATATATATATATATATATATATATATATATATATATATATATATATTTTATATATATTTAATATATATATATATATATATATATATATATAATATATATATATATATATAATATATATATATATATATATATATATATATATAATATATATATATATATATATATATATATATATATTCAAAGATGATATTTGAATTCAACTTCTATAGATATGTGAATAGCATATCAGCATGATATGCAGCCTTTCCAAGGATGAATTATTAAGGCGATGATGGAGACTGATAACATTTTGAGAACCCTTATTCAGCCGCGGGACAATAATAACGTGACAATAAATGGAATAAAAATCATATTACATCGTGCAAAACCCAAATGAACAGAAATGTTTATATTCGAAATGAGATGGGAAAGTATGGAAGCCACGGAGAAAAGCATTCAATATAGATCTGTATAATATTCGAGGAGGGTGGCAGCTTTATAGCCCCGAGAAAGATCACCCAGAGTTGGGTTCAATTTTCTAGAAGGCAAAAGGCGTGAAAATATCTCGAAGTATGCAATGACATTGCGTGAGTGGGGATAGTAACACAAGGGACAAAAGTGAAGGCGTAATAACGAGGACGAAGATTGCTTTCACAATAGTAAATATAAAATCCCACAAAGCGTTTCCCGTGCGTCTCCAGTGCGAATTCATAAATGAGAGGCCGAAGATCGATATGGCATGCGATGAGTCTTCTTTTGATAGAAAAAAGTCCAATAGAGAGCATAACAATATGACCTCTTTGTGCGTATATCCTCCTCATGAGAACAAATAGAAATAGACAGTTGATTGCGCTGTGTAGGTAATCGAGAACTATCCAAAAAATTCATTTTCTTTTGTACTCAATAATTTTATCATATGAATGCAAACATATATTCAAAATTAAAATCGGTTCATTTATCTGAATAAAAGAAGATATTAATTATCAAATATAAAAGCATTGAATTCACACAATATAATTGACAGCCTCGTTCAGAGGAAAAAATACAAAATGGCAATTTCAGAAGTTTGGCCACTTATATCCGAGAAAAGTAGAGGGAAAACCTTCCGAAAACCTGAAATTTTTTTTTCATAAACAAAATTTTATATAAAACCAGCAATAGCATTAGAAAATTGATTAAAAACAATAAATCAAAAATTCATAGAGATGAACGTACTGGTGTTTAAAGACTCGACTGTAACGATTGTGAAAAATTCTATATAGGACGTACATTTCAAAACTCGAATACACGAACACCAACGTAGCTATATTAAGCAGAAAACTGTCTCTAATTATGCGTGCCATCTTATTCAAGAAAACTATACCTTTAATCACAATTATAATATATTACAATTAGAAAATAGTCTCCATTAAACCAACTGTTGGGAATCCCAATACATCAATAAATATAAAAATTCCGGAAACCTAGTTAACGACCAGATTGAAGTAAACTCTTCTCCTCTCCTTAATCTGTTCAATGTACCTACTAATGGCTCTGAATGAATTGCTTATTGTTATTTAGTTTCTCTAGGAACCCCGTCTGTTATATTCAATTTTCGTATAAATAGATTGTTTTGTAATACCATACTTTAGTTCGAGATGAAGTCAATGTTATGACGAAACGCGTTTACTCAATAGATTTTTATTCCAACCTGTGAAAAGTTAGTTTTTTATTTCTTTATAAAGTTATAAATATAAAAGCTCTGTACGTTTGAAGTAGTTCACTAAATTCAAATATCGAAAAAATACCTATCAATTGCGATTGTCATTATCAATCTGTTCATGAAACAAATATTGTTGAACTTCTGGTGGAGCTCAAATTGAAAATAATAGTAGTTCTGGCAATCAGACCAAAAATATCTATGCTGTTGTGGAAGCCTTGAAATTTTTTTCTTAGTTCTGCTGGAATGTAGTATATAGTCATATTTTATTTATAATAGGCGGTGAGACTTTAATTTTTTATTAAAACAATGGTTAATAATAACAATTTACACATTTATATTAAGAAATAACGCATGACGCACGTTTCGGTGGACTGTGGAACTTCACCTTATTCAGATGCTAATGGCAAACTAACTATGTTTCTCTGTTATATCGAAAACAAGAAATAAAGAGATGACAAATTGTGTAGAAGGGGTAAATAGAAAGATGGTTACAAATAATTATTAGAATAGGAAAACCAATTCTGAACTGCTAGTCAGGTAGTTGGGTAATTTTGAAAAGATTGAGAAGGGGGCTTGAAGAATTATCGACTTGGCTATTCAATAGGAGACCAGAATGCTGGTATTTATTTATATGTAATGATTCTAAAAAATTAAGTTTCATTTCCTTACTTTCAGCATTTAATATTTTGAAATCGAAATTGAATGTGTGATTTTCGTGGATTAAATGGTTTGCATAATGTGAATCCGACTTTCGATTAACAAAGCTACGTTTGTGTTCTGAAATTCTAGTTTGAAAACTTCTGAAAAATCTAACGATGTTAAACTTATCCCAATCACCATAATTAATTTTATAAACTCCTGATTTATTATCTTTATGAACTTTGGATTTATTATTTTTTATATGATTTCCTGAATTATTAACGGTACGATAAGCAATGTTAATGTTGTGCTTAGATAGACTTAAATCTCTCTCATCTAAGCACAACATTAACATTGCTTATCGTACCGGTAACAATTTAGGAAATCATATAAAAAATAATAAATCCAAAGTTCATAAAGATAGGTAATAAATCAGGAGTTTATAAAATTAATTGTGGTGATTGTGATAAGTTTTACATTGGTAGAACTTTCAGAAGTTTTCAAACTAGAATTTCAGAACACAAACGTAGCTTTGTTAATCAAAAGTCGGATTCATTATGCAAACCATTTAATCCAAGAAAATCACACATTCAATTTCGATTTTAAAATATTAAATGCTGAAAGTAAGGGAATTAAACTTAATTTTCTAGAATCATTACAGATACTTAATACAAGCATTCTGTTCTCATATTGAAAAGCCAAATCGATCATACTTCAAGCCCCCTTCTCAATCTTTTGAAAATTACCGAACTACCTGACTAGCAGTTCAGAATTGGTTTTTCCTATTCTAATAATTATTTGTAACCATCTTTCTATTTACCCCTTCTACATAATTTGTCATCTCTTTATTTCTTGTTTTCGATATAACAGAGAAACATAGTTAGTTCGCCAATTAGCATCTGAAGAATGTGAAGTTCCACCGAATCGTGCGTCATGCGTTATTTCTTTTAATAAATTTGTAAATTGTTATTATTAACCATTGTTTTAATATGTTTACTAATTTACACCATGTATCGGCCCAATCATTCCAAAACTTCAATTTCGCACTGACTGATATATATTCGTGTCAAGTTTGACTGAAGCCAATTGTAACGTCGAGGATGTTGCTGACTGAGAAATTTAACTGCCCAGTTACAATTGTGTAACTCTGCAGTTCCGAAGAAAGAAGTGATTTTTTTTTCATTAACACTGAAGCTTAACAAGTCCAATGGATTTCTTCACTTTTTCATTTGTGAAATGTACTACAGAATACAAAACTAACTTTCTTTATATAACACACATTAAATATTTGGGACATTAAAGATTTATGGGAAATGGAGAATTTCAATAAAAAAAATCACTCAGTTTTCAGCTTATTTGGCAGGGATTCTCTTATAAACATTGGATTTGGCATTCGTGCGAAATTTAAATTTTTTTCCATAAAATGAATTATTTTCGAATTTTCATTTCGGTTTGCTGTTGAAGCCTGTCTTTCCAAATAATTTATTTTCTAATTTGTTTTATAGTTAGCTGTAAAATCGTGCTTCTTCGGTGCTCGATGTGAATTTTTTTAAAATAAAATAAATTGAATTCAATTTTTTATTCCGGTTTGCTATTAAAGCTTGGTTTTTCAAACAATTATTCATTCCGTTCGAATTGCATCACGACGCTATGCACTTCGTGCGAAAAATACGACCTTAGCTACAGAACACTGCTGCTTACGCGTTTTTTTTCTTCATGGCTCTTCAAATTTCAATATGACTGTTTCCTTGAAAGTGAGTTTCTGATGATAATAGAACCAACGAAATATGTTCAACAATAATACACTACTAAATGTATCGAATCAATGTATATTTTCCGTGTACTAAAACCCTGTTGGAGCTTGATAATGGAGCGAATTCCCACCATTACGTCAATCTTTCTTTTTTTTGTCCAGAATGTGCTCTGCATCCCCAATGTCCATGTACGCAATTTTCCTTGATGCATTTCTCTTTAATACTTAATACATTGAGGGGATAGGGAGATAGGCTATGGCTGGCAGGCGTTTTATAGTCAATAAAAGTGTTGATAATGCTCTTGCAGCAGGTTGCTCTGGCTTACAGTTTCTGTATTACTGTGATAAAATTGGGTATAAACAGTTTTCAGAGCGAATTGCATTCATAGTCCGATTATTCAAATGTGAATATCATTTATTGCCTACTCCAGATATGCTAAATACTCGTTTAATCGTATTTTGAATTAGTGTTATTACTTAAGTTATCTAATGGCAAATCATGGGGAAATAGAAAAATCCGTTGTTTCTGTCGACAGCTGAACTTGAATTATTCATGTAAACGATATTTTTTTTATGTTGAACTAATTTGAAATGGAAGTTGAATAGTACTATTCCCTATATCAGTGGACATTTATGTAAAAGTTTTAATGATTGTATTGATCAGGGTATATTTCCTTCTAAATTGAAAACAGCCTTGATCACGCCAATACATAAAAAAGGGGATAAAGAGGACTGTTCAAACTATGGGCCCATAGCCATTTTACCGGCATTTTCTAAAATTTTCGAGACAATCCTTAAGAATCGCTTGATAGACTATCTGGCGAAGAAAGCACACATACATTCTGGTCAGCATGGTTTCAGAAAATCGAAATCAACAGTAACCGCTATGATAGACGTACTTGAAAGTATCATTGATGCATTCAACAACTGCGAAGATGTAGAAATGATCTGTATAGACCTGAGTAACGCTTTTGATAGTGTGAATCATGGCCTATTACTAGAAAAATTGCACTACTATGGTATAAGAGGAAAGGCACTTGAACTGTTCAAATCTTACGTGTCCGACAGACACCAGGCTGTGGGATGGATTGGGGAGGTGTCTGACCTGCAAGAGGTGGGATTTGGAGTGCCTCAGGGCTCAGTTCTCGGCCCGGTATTATTCATCCTCTTCATTAATGATGTTTTCGACAACATTCCAGCCTACAAAACATGTGCATATGCAGACGATACTTCCATTCTCAACAGATCAACATCCAAATCTAGTTTACACGAGAAGACAAAAACTAGCGAAGCTAGTGCCCAAACTTGGTTTTCGGTCAACGGTTTCTTCATGAATGCTTCAAAAACATAAAGAATCGTTCTCACTAGTTGAAGGAATGTAAACACGTCCATATCATATTTAGGGGTGAATTTCGAGTCGAGTCTAACCTGGAAAGAACACATAAATAACTTATGTAGAAAGTTGTCCACTTCTGTATTCCTGGTCAGAAGGATAAGAAAAATTTCCAATATTAATATTGCTAGGCTAGCATACTTCTCGTCATTCCATGGTTTAGCAGTGTATGGAATTATGTTGTGGGGCCATAGTCCTGATGCGGAAAAAGTTCTTCTTCTGCAAAAGAAAGCTTTACGAGCCATATTCCAGCTGAAAAGTACAGATAGCTGCAGAGATGTCTTTAGAAATGAAAGGATACTTACAATGACAGCAGTATTCATTCTAACATGTGTTACTTACGTTCATGAAAATCAGAACAAATTCCCTAAGAACTGCACCTTTCATAGACATAACACACGTGAAAAAAATAACTTCGCACTTCCTTCAGCTAGAATAAAGAAAACTCAGCAGGGACCAAATCACACCTGTCTGAAGCTATACAACAGACTTCCAGATGAAATAAAACAATTAAACCAGACAGCTTTCAGGCGAAGAGTGAGGAACCTACTTTTAGATTATTACTACTATTTACAAGTTGAGTGATTTTTTAGAAAGTTGATTTTATTTTTACTTGATGTACTAATATTTTAACTTGTGTTTCTAAAGTTTCTGTCTCATATACAGAGATTTTATTTATGTTTGAACCAGCGTGTATATATTTACATATATATTTTATTATTGTATTAATTTGTTGTGGATTCTATTTGTATTGTCTGACGGGCCATGGAATTTTGTTGATGGCATATTATTTGTACATATTTTCTGAATAACTCCTGTATCAATATATGTTATGTTATGTGCAAATAAATTATTATTATTATTATAATTAATATTTAATATACAGCATGTCCACGGACAAGGTGCCTAAGAGGAAAAAGTTTTTTATTTTCAGTTCATGCGAAAAATGTTATTCTAGATAAAAATTCAATGTTCGAAATCTCCATGAGATGAAATAAAATTCATTTCAAAACCTGTTTCATTTTTTATTCAATTTCTTGTGAAACTCTATGAATATATGCACTATGTTGAGAAATGTAATAATAATCTAGTGAGTATCTAATTTCTTCATTAATTTTTTAAATCCATTCCTCGTAACTGGTACATTCGAGTATTTTTCATTAAATAAATTGTGTACCTTTATCAACCAGCGCCATTACCATAACACTTTACAAGATATATTCTTCATTGAAGAGTTAGCATAGTTGAAAAAAAATGACAATTTGAAAATTATTTACCTAAGTTGACAATAACCTAGGAATATCGCAAAAGTCACTCTCTTAGGCAAGAATTCAAAGGATTTTACATAAAATTGAATTTAGAATGGAGCAGGTTTTGAGGAACTTGAATTTTATTTTATTTTATGGGGTATTTGAATAAGCAAAACTTTTCATCTAGAATAGCATTTTTCTCTAAAATTGATAATAAAAAACTTTTTCTCTTGGGCACCTCATGCGTGGACACACTGTAGTATATTTTATAAGAGCGACAACGAAGTTGCTTCATACGTATGATCCAAATAATATATGTATTCGAGTTTAAACTTCAGAATTATTTTATGTTTCGGTCAGTTACTAGCTGAATATGCATCAAGGTATATAATTTGAGTATTTCAGCTGAAAGTGATGTTTTGTGAGTAATTTATTTGTGTAGATTAGAGTAGTAGTTTTTGATGAAGCATTAAATCACATTGAAAAACAAGATTGATAATGAAAAACAATTGATAAAAATTTTCAGGGATATTTGACTTCACCTTTCGGAGTATTACTTCTCCACCAGATGCTGACTACATAATGTATAATTGGAAGCATTCTAAAGACAAAGGTATTTTCATATTATCTTGATTATGTAGGAACCTAAGTAAAATACTAAGGGAGTTAATACGAGTTTTTCATTAACTTGTCTCAGCATCTGAGGCTATTGACATGGGGTCAGTAACGAACTACAATATTATGACAGTGTCAAACAGTCATTTAACAGTTACATAGAGTGGAAATAGATATGTAGATACAGGCTGAAATATTACTTACAAGTACATAACACTTCATTAAAATGGTACTCAAATACGATGGAATAGGTTAGAGCCCTTCAAAAAGTTTTTCACGACGCTTAATTGATCTAGCACATTGAGAATATTCTACAGGCCATCTTTCAAGTGAAATTACATTCGGTCAGACAGATAGTGGTCACAAGAAGTGACGAGGTGTTGATAGTCTATCGCGCATTACAGAAATTACATACTGGGGGTAAATCAGGAGTTGATTTGACTATATTGTTTTATGAACATTAATTTTACACCCTTAGTTTCCCTATTTAATATATCAGCGTTCGGGCAAAGTTTATGTCTTTAACCAACTAATTCAATTTGGAAGTACTGTGGAGGCGAACACCATTTGATGATGTCTTCTGCCAAAGAAGTGATTTGCACTGGGAAATTCGTGAAAAAATAACATATTGAATAAAATGGAGTACTCCAAAAATATATGAATGGAAGATCAAGGATAATTTGGTAGTTTTGGAGTGGCCAACTACCGAAAAAGGATATTATAAGGTTAAAAATTTTTATTGCTTATTTGATTGCATTCTTTTTACTGTATTCTAATATGACTGTTACGCAACAGCAAATTGAAGAACTAGAATAATATGAAAAGAACACCAAGAATACAATGGAAATAAGAGTAGGGGACATGAATATATCTGCAAATAACTACTTATCTCGTGTATAGCTTCAATGAGATCTTATAATATTGAAACAGTATTTTTTGAGTTATGTATGTAATGTTTTTCTGATTTATTATTATATATGAAAAAATGTGGATTTATCGGTGTGGATACTCATATAGCTTATTCAGGAGGTTATTATATAATTTTGATTGCAAATGATGTTCCTCTTTCAAGTTCTTATCATCAATAGGTCCCCTGATGTCAGTTAAAGCTTATTCATTTCAGGAAAAGCTGCACAGGAAGCAGAATGAATTGAATGGATTCAACTGTACTTCCAGCTTATGCTTATTTTTAAAAAGAAGCATCTTTATCCAATCAAAATATATGCTATAAGACCGTTATTAGACCACTATTATCAGACTTCATTAATGAGTCTCCCTGCGATGCTCCGATATCTTATTTCCCCAATTATCCAACTGGCTAATTTACATGCCCGACGGTAGATCAAATTTGAACCCGGAATAATTGAATTATTTCTGGAATGAAGATTATCCTCTTCAGTTCCATTTGCTTTGAGGAGAACGACGTGTATTATGGTCATGAAATATGACGCCCAATTTTGATACATAGTAACTAGCCGAAGGGTGGTGAACCATAATCGATTTAAGATGATAATTTTGATAAACTTTGAAGACCTGCATTACGTAGGATGGCAATTATGCTAATTGCAGATATATTTGGATGCAAACTGTGTAAAATGATTTCGTTTGAGTTCAACACAGCCGCTTAATTTATCTTGTTCATCGTATATTTGGAAATAGTTTTTAATACTTTTTTTCTTCAAACGTCATATAAGTGATAGCTTTTGTGACGTTCCTCAATGACATTAAGTGTGATTTATATGACTAGGAGTATAAGTACTTATACTCCTAAGCGTATAAACACATTATAGTACTATGAATTTATTCACAATGGTATTTATTATTTATTCGTAATATTTATAGTAAATGTACAATTATGAAGATTTGCATCATTTAAGAATCCTCCACTTCTTGCAATATCAGTACTATTCATAACAACTTTTCCAGAGTGAACGGCATTTACAAATCCATTACTTGTATCGGGTTCATTAAATGAAGATTGTTCGAGATTTTCCGCGGAGCTAGGTTGAAGAATTCTCTTAGCAATTTTGGTTTTACTTTGCACAGAGTCTTCGATGTACCCTTCGGCAACTGCATCAGATTTCCAACCCCCATGCCTGTTCAGCGTAGTGATATCTACCCCACTATCAACAAGCATTGTTGCGGAAGTTCTTCTTAAGCAATGGCCTGTATATTCTTTCCAATTTGAAATCTTCAGATACAATGCCACGTCTTTTGCTACACTACCAATTTTATGGATACCCATAACAGCTTTATAACATTTCCCATTTTGATATTTCAAAAAAAAACGTCGTTCCCTAAAATCGGCAGGGCGCAAATTAACGTACTTTCTATATTTGCTAAGATATTCATCACCCAGGACGTTGAAGGTTCTACTCTTATTAGTTTTAGTGTTGGGAATGTTTATTAGCAGCAAAGAACCCATATCTTCAAGATCATCAACTGTCATATTCACTAGTTCATCGCAACGACATGCCCCAGATATTCCAAATATCAAAACTACCTAAAAAATTAAGTGTTGGTTAGCACAATGTGAAACAAACAACATGTAATTTTATTACCTTCATCGCCAAATACTTTTCATCTGGGGCTTCAGACAAAAATTTGCTGAACTGTTCCCTTGACAAGACTATCGATTTCTTTGGCTTATAACCTTCTCCTTGCTTTTTTAAAAATGCACGCAAATTGTTGTATTTTTCACATTATGCTTCGAATTCAACACAGACCTTATCATTGAATAATGAGCCCACAAACTAGAACTCTTCATTTTCAGTGCCATTTCGGTAAAATATGCCAACAAAACGTTCTCAGAGTATTGCACTACTTTTTTTCCATTGCACCATTTGTTGAACTTAACAAACGCAGCTTCATATACTGCAGCAGATTTCGTCGGCAGCAAGTTTTGTATAGCTATTCTAGCTGCCTCTACCAACTCGGGAGGATCATTACACATTTCTAAACTCAGTTTCTTCACCGAATTTGAAATATTTGTTCTAATGGATGTCAAACAAGTACGTATCCATGACAACGATACGAAAAAGGCAATATACAGTGAAATAAGTGAAAGATTCAATCTGGTTATCTTTATTAAAAAATTCGTTTCCTTTTATTGTTTTATTTCGAGTGAAATTATGCACGTTTGAAGAAAAAATAGTATATGATATTCGGAGAATAAGATACTTTATGTGCTTCGCATGGATTGTCGACAAACTTTCCACGCTCAGCACATAAAGTATCACTTATTCTCCTAATATCATAATATACTATTATGTGCTTTGAGGGAACTAGCTAGCTCCATTTTCCTCATCCAAGGTAAATTTTCAATAAAATGCGTGGGCAGTAGAACTCCATTACTTGTATGTGTCAAGGCAACACAAATTTGACAAATCAACAAAATAATTGTCAAAAACAAGTCACTTATCTACGCATTATAGGACTGTGCGTTTTTGGTTAGTACCGAGTATTAAGAAATAACTAGTTATAGTAAAATATATAAGATTTTTGTTACACATTACATTATGTCGGATTCGGAACCCAATTGTACGCCGCCCGACGTTCTTGAAATTGCCGTACAAAAAAGTACACTTTTTTGTACGCTCACGGTCGGACAAAAAAGTAAAAACAAAATGACGTCTGTGAAATCAAACTTCAACATTAAGAACGGAGGCTAAAAAAGTCGTCATTCTTTGACGTTTGCGGAAAAACTACTTTTTTGAGAATGTTTCTAAAATTTATAGCTTATTCTCATAGCTTTTGTACAGGGTGGGCATATTTCGAAGTTTGTAATTTGTATGGGGTATCTCGGTAACTATAGGAGATATAAAAAAACGAAAGGCGCTTTTCAATTTTCTTTTTTTCGAGACAAATTCCCTGGCGAAAACCAAAATTCGCTGTCCTCCTTTGTTTTCGAGTTATAAACACAAGTTTAATTTCTCGCCTTTCAGACGAGTGCGAGATAATTACTTTCACATTCTGACAGCACTTATTTCTGTATAATTCAGTGGCGTCGAGAAAATTTGAAAAAAAAGTGCCATTTAGATCTATGGCCTAAAGATGTATTTTTTTAAATGGAAATCATAGTTGGCTGTGGTTTAGTTAGAACGGATTCTTTTTTCCCTTTCTAACGATGTAGCATATGTCGGGTCACTTCTGATGTGTAAGTACTACACTACTTTTTGCGTTTTTTATACGCTCCATTCCAAACAGGCAGGTGTCATCTATGACAGGGTTTTTGTACAAAATGATCTCTCTAGGCTCTACTGTTTTTTTAAAGGCCAACTATTTTCCTCACAAGTGCTAATTCCTTGCACAACTATCCCCTGGATATAAAAAACATCGAATGACGCATGTTTCGTATTCAATTTAATTAGAAACACAAGAATATGGCCTATTGATTTCGAAGAAATGTTACTCTTGTTTATGTATCAGTCTGAAACCGATATCTCAACAACTTAATCAGAAAAATTGTATGGTGCAAAAATCTTATTTATTGAACTTATGACACATGAACTAGGTCCGACTCAAATGAAAGAATTCTTACAAACAAAACATGTTACAACTAGGAAGTTGTAACTTTCGATCAATGCACATGAGCCAGGTTATCTAAATAGTAAATTGCCATGACGCTATCTCCAATATAATCATACAAAAGAGTACCCTGAAAAACCTTCGCATGACTGTTTGACCTCCATTTTCTGAATATAAACATAAAGTTGTAAAGCGATGATTCATCTATTCCCTGAACAGCAGTTGGCGTGGAAAGTGGAAAACTGACGCCCAAGCAGCACAATGTTAAGACAAAAGCCAATCGATATCTGGGTTAACCGATGAAAAGCAGCTTGGAAGTATGAAAACACCTGAAGGCGCTAGCCAGGTTTTCATGCTTAGCCGTTATTTGTTTTTTTTTCTTTCAAAAACCAGAAACATAGAAAAAACGGAGAAAAAATGCATTTCCTCTCCGTTGGAAGTTATTTCAAATCGATATAACTTAAAAAATTTCTGAATCAGTTTCATTTGAATACTAAATATATTCTTCTATAAAAATTTTAAGAAACAGTTGTAATGATTTTGTCTTCAATTCAAAGGATATATTAAATTGTTTCGACACAAGTGAAGAACGATATATATTTATATATTTATATATATATTAAAAATTAAATAATAAGAAAACAACTTGTCTAAAAACCACAAAATGAAAATAACTTTTTTATTCGACTAGTTTCGCCTGTTACAGCATTATCAAGACTGAATACATGTATTCAGTCTTGATAATGCTGTAACAGGCGAAACTAGTCGAATAAAAAAGTTATTTTCATTTTGTGGTTTTTAGACAAGTTGTTTTCTTATTATTTAATTTTTAATATGAATATGAACTACCACAGAGTTGATTCATCGTCCATCGAATTTATATTTATATATATATAATATAATATAGAAAGCAGGACATTCGTCTCAAAATATTTTGCGACGAATGTTCTGCTTTCTATATTGGACAGACAGGAAGGAATATAAATATTCGTGTTGAAGAACATAAAAAGTCAATTTTACAAAACAAAAATACCACTGGCTTCTCTGAACATTGTATAAAATTCAATCACTTCCTGGATATCAACAAAACCAAATTGTTACATTCAGGTAACAAGGGTAAACGTCTTGACCTTCTCGAAATTCTCGAAATAAGTTCCGCCCATAATAGTCAATTACCCCTTGTAAACGAACAAATTGATTTTCAGGTATCACCTTTGCTTTTGTCTGTTTTATAAATTACGATGCAATACTCTCCTGTAGTCAGTCTTGATAATGAGTTCATAGCTCGAAACATGTCGACTTTTTATTACTGCTAAGTACAGTATCTAAAGATTTTTTATATTGTGAAACATAAGCCAAGTGTTTTTATTTTAAAGTTTATACTTTATTCATTATGATGTTTCACCAAGTGATGTGCGAGAATTCAATCTCAGTTAAATATATATATATATTCATTTTCATCATATTCTTGAACCATTTTATTTATATTTAAAGAACAAAGGAATAAAGGATTTTTGGTTCAGTTAAACAATCTTACGATTATATATATTTCTATTTTCATTAACGTTTCGGTCTGTTACTTTGACCTTTATCAAAATGATTGCATCAATATGTTACCATCACTAAAATATATATATATATATATATATATATATATATTTATATATTTTAGTGATGGTAACATATTGATGCAATCATTTTGATAAAGGTCAAAGTAACTGTTGACTTTCGATACAGTGCAAAGAAAACACTACTGAAACATCAGGAGAACGTCCTGAGTAAAATGAATATGAAAAGGTTCAGAATTTCTCGTTTCATTACAATGGAAATAATATCTGAAATACGTCGCTGTGCAGTCCCTACGCTTCATTAGAATAACTCTGCCTAAACCAAACATTATGGAAATGAATCGACACTGGTCAGTTCTGATGCTAAATTGAATAGTTTTGATGAATTAAAACCAATCAAACGAATAGCCGAACAAATGCATTCTATACTGGTTATTACATTAAGCTTGCACCCATAAATCTTCAGATTATTCTGTTAGCGATAGGGCTGCATCAAAATCGGATAATAAATTCCTGCTTTCCGGATATATTCAAGTTACAAGAGTGCTGTTTTTGGCTATAAATGCTATGAAATGAACCATTATTATTCCCATATATTCTGATACCGGCGCAAATAGCTCATGACGTGCCATTCGAAGTTCTATAATGACGGGTGATTTGCATTCGGAAACTGACCTTGAAACAGTAGCTTAACTATATATGAAACCATTATATTGTTGGATTACGAGCATACTCTTCGGTGTATCTAATATATTTCGTAATTTTTTGAGAATGAGCTTAATTCAGTGAACGAATAAATATTTAGCAGTGGTAGATCTGGCAGATGTTGAATTTATTTGAAACAAATGAATAAAAACTGAAGTTATAGTTCAAAGTACAAAATTTGGATAGTAGTACTGACAGTGTTAAGTATGTAACAATTTTTTTTTTAAGTACAGGGACTCTGTTGGATAACAGCATAAGGAGATGGTGCTTTCTGAGAGAAGAATGTTATAAATATTCTCAAGTATTCATCTTGGCGATAAACGTGAACGAAAATAATTTAATGACTACTTAGTGATAAAATAATAGAAACTATGACTCATTTATCTCTCGTTTTAAAACAAATGGGAGATATCTATTCAAGAATATATTTAAGAGTTTGTTTTTGATGATCCCTATCATAAAGTGAGGACGAGTAATAATACCTCAATTTACGTGATCCATGCCCTCTGGAATAAATCAAATTTCACCCCCTTTATTTAGTATTCCGTTTGAAGCTTGGTTAAGTTTCAGATAATTTCATCCAGGCTAAATCTTCTGCATTCATTCGAACTTCGGAATACTTGACTAGAAGCTAAATTGCATTCGTCAAGTCAATATCGGTTTTGTTTATTTTTTATGCAGTTCGTTTAGAAAAGATTGTTTTGCCTTCAATAATATACCCGTGCCTTTAAATTAATATCTGGGACTAATTATCACAACCAATTAGACATCTGGAGGCTTGAAGTAACTATTTCTCCATTAACTCAGTTAAGGAAGGCCACTTATTCTGAGACAAGAAATTTATATACATAGTGGTCGAAGCCGCTATAATTTGATACGGTTCTAGAAGTATCTAGAACTTAATGTAGTATGAAACTGATATGAATTCGAAGTTTCAACTTTTATGGGGTATTTGAATAATTATTATGATGTAATGTGCGTGTTTAGCTTAGATAGCAGTTTCCTCCTACGTCGTACTTCACCTTTGTGATATTTCCTCGTAGACTTATAGTATATAAGTTTAAATTTTCTTTTTGTTTCCACTTATTTTACATTGATTAATAGAATGATATAATTATATTCTTTCTTTTTTTTTGGATCAACAATGTGAACAATCGCTAAACTTAGGTATGGTCACAGACAAATAAAATATATATATATATATATATATATATATATATATATATATATATATATATATATATATATATATATATATATATATATATCTATATATATAATTGTTTCGATTATATTAGATCTCATCAGTGGTGATTTCTCGAGGTTTAGTATTTCCAAGAAAATCTAAAATCAAGGTATTATTATACAGTTATAGTCCAAAATTTGAGTTGCAATTATGGAGAAAGCAATAAATATTGGTCGGTCCAGCAAATACGTCTACTCTGACAAAATTAAGAATAGACGCAGATCTCTTTTTCCCACTGATGATTCTGATGTAGTGGATAAATTCTTCAATAATTCTGATCTGGATCAAATTAATCCATTAAGTACTTCTGATTCAGAAAGTGAATATTATTGTGGGGTTGCTAGTGATATAACTCTTATTGCAAGCACTAATTTAGTTAATGATATATTATCCACCCCAAAAAGTGAGAATTATCCACCATCAGAGCAGTCTATGTCTCATTTGTATTTGAGTCCTTATGGACTTATGGATATACTCAGGTTGTGAAGTCTATCCTTTCTGCATCATATCTCTCAAAACATCTTAAAACTGGTTGTTCTTGGATGGACGATAGGCCCTCGAGTTTTGGAACAACTCCAGAACAAATAATGCCAGTGCCTAAATGATTTTAACTGACAACATTTTCGTAATGCTCAACTATCATATAAATGATTACTCTTCATTGATTATTCAATAATTATGGGAGATCAAATATTCAGGTAACTACCCAATATCAGGTTGATCAAATATTTTCATTTTTTTTTCGTGAAAATCAGCATCATTCGACAACCTCAAATGGAAAATAACCGACGAATCACGTATGACGTTAATCATTACATTGAACTGGTCAGTTGTGTGTTTGTTCAACTAATTTCTCTAATTATGAAAGTTACAATGATACCGGTGCTAACGACGCAAACGAGCTGTCCCGATTTTGAGCCCTTTCACCCCAAACGTGACAGTGGTCATACATGGATAAAATATAAAATATTTATAGGCGCATCACGTTCGGTAACCGGTGTTCCACACCCGGTACAAGGCTACTAGATCACATTACAGCTCGTAATTTAGTCCCTTACGGGCGTTACACACTCCCTCTGCCATTTGCGGCCCCCTCGCAGTCGCCCCCTCGTTCGACAGGGGGTGGTCTGCCTCAGAAATTACGTCTACCGACAAAACACCCACTCTTCATCCATGACCATGCTTTGCCGGAATGCGATTCAATGTATAAATGCGCATACCGATGTGGGTGGTAAAAAGGGAAGTATTTCACACTTCAGGCTTTGCTGAGTTCGTGTACTTCGAATATTCCTTTCTTACTTATTAAAACTGAGGTTTCGCCTTCTGTGAGCTTGGCAAATTTGAGGTAGCGAAAAGGATACTCATTAGAAGTATGTAACCACTCTCCCTTTTAATATATGCCCGAGCCAGCTGAGAGATTGGTTATACATATATAGGTTCTTGTAAGTTTTCAGAAATAACAACAAGATATAAAATGAAGGTATTTACTACTTTCTTATGATATACAAGAGACTTATCTGTTTATTTCATTAATTTTCTATCGACTTTTTATTGACTGTATTCTCGGTGGATTGTACTCTTTTGATTCTTGTCCCCACGCTTGGAAATCTTCGTCCCTACTTGCTTGGTAGTTCTAGCTGCGGTTATATAGTAGCTTCAGTTAGATTTCCTTTATGGTTCCAGCCAAAGTGGTTTTTTAGTTCCAATCAAAGTGCTTCCTAGCTCCAGCCAAGGTGACTAAAATAATTCGGGGCAAATTAACATACAATCTCAAACTTAAAATCTCCCAAGAATCTCTGTAGGGTATCGATGGCCAATTCAAATTAACATTTAGATTTATCTCAAGCAAAGATGCTAAGAAAGACAGTATATGTTCCAACATTAAACTGAACATAAGATATGACCACGTGAAATTTGCCATCGTTATAGCCTACGAAAATTTTGTGTCAAATTGAGAGAGTGAAATAAGCAAATAAATTAAAAATATTTCAAATTAAGAAATGTAAGATGATTATTTCAATATTGAAAGATGAATAATATAATATAGATAAATAAAAAAATGAAATGGCGGAAAATGAAACAAGGAATCAATTCAGATTTTCAAGATAATGCATTTATACGAAATAATTAGATTTCTTCTCATAAATTATCGTCTGTCAGACGCCACAGATACTTAATAATTTTAATAAACTGAATATTCGTTTAATAGATATTGAATATTATTTGACTCTTAACGATGTTGTATCTTCAACGGATACCTGCCAAAAGAGAACGATGTTAGATGTTTCACGTCCAAATTCGACGCGATATTCTCGTCGTATAGTACGCAAGTTATTCCTAACTGGACGAGTTTGATAGCGTGAATCACGGTATTTCGATCAGCAATTCAGTGGCGGCGGTTAAGCAGAGAATTTACACGTTACAAGTATGTATTCTAAAGTTGAAACTAAAATATACTTTATGATTTTTTTCAATGGGGTGAAGAGAATGGTGCAGCCTACACTTTTACTTTTGAGAATACTGAGGGGGAGAGCTTCGGTCTCATGTTTCAACAATGCGAAACAAAAAAAATTGATGAATATTTTCATACTTCAAAATTTGATTGGTTCATATTATTATTTTCATTCATAGTTTTTGATTATTTGTTTGTGCAGAATTATTTCCTCATCTAAAGTTTAGTTATTTTTTGTAAGTTCTAAAGCATCAATGACTATATGTTGTTTAATTTACTAAATATGACATATATATATATATATATATATATATATATATATATATATATATATATATATATATATATATAAATATATATATATATATATATATAAATATATATATATATATATTATATATATATATATATATATATATATATATATATATATAATATATATATATAATATATATATATATATATATATATATATATATATATATATATATATATATATATATATATATATGTAGTATATAGAATATATATAATTTGATCTGTAATATTGTATATATTGAAATATTTTTTTCAAAAATTCCGGATATACTTGCCACATAAACTCGGATTACCGGGGCTATTATATATATATATATATATATATATATATATATATATATATATATATATATATATATATAAATATATATATATATAAGGCGCGGATCCAAGCCCGACTTTTGGGGGAGAACTTTTATATATTCAAAAGCCAAAAGGTACTGGTATTTTGGGCAATGGTAAATCGATTAGCTCCCAATTAAAACAATTAGGCGGGGCCCAGGCCATTTTGGGGGGGGGGCGTTCCCCCAGTTCCTGTTTTTTTCAGTAAACTTTATAAAAAATCGGCTCATTCAAGAATAAGTTATTTAGCGGTTCCGTTCTAAATAAAACCTTGATGATTAATGAACAAGCCGAAATTTTCAACTTCAAATTAATATCCAGTATGAAAATGAAAAATTCCCTAAGCTCATTCGATTTTATGTTCCCTAAATGAATGGCTGCTCTCAATTTAAATGCGCTGCTAATTTGTGCCTTTTACGCCTGAGCGACCGCGACAACGAAAGCCTCTCTCGTTGATTTTTCATAGAAATATGGAGAATATCATTTCGTTCATAATTTGCAGAAAGTAGCAGTTCAATTTGGGCTTTTTAACATAGAACGAATCACCCCATTTAAAAAAAGGGGAATTTAATCTCTGAGGTGCCGTAAGTAGAATATTGCAATGATTTATCCATTAAATTCACGCCCTGATCTATATATATATATATATATATATATATATATATATATATATATATATATATATATATATATATATATATATATATATATATATATATATATATATATATATATATATATATATATAATCTCTTGATAATTATTAGCAATAACAGGCTTGTTCAATCTCAAAAAACTCGATTTTATTAAAAAGTTGACGTTTCGCCACGACAAGATTAAAAGCACACAAATATACCAGAACACAAACCACAGCACTAATAAAACATAAAAACGATGAGAATCATACTTTCAACTTCAATAGAACAAAAATTTTAGAAATAAAAAAGATCAAAAACGCAGAGAAATTTTAGAAATGTTACATATTCAAAAAAATTTAAATGAAGTCGTAAATGATAGAACAGATATCAAACATTTGAGTTCAATATACGCAGATTCAATTCTTCATTTTTTCTAAGAAACAACATAAATCAAAATAAAATAATTCAACAAACAAACTCTAACTATAACAACTCATCTTCTTAGACAAAATCTAAACATCTAGAATTTTCATTTTTTCTAAAAAGAAAGTATAGTTTAGAACATGTGATCTCCAAAATTACAAGTAATGTCTTTTTAAAGACAACAATCAAATATTTTAAACCTATTTTGTACATTACGTGGGTGAAGGTTTCTGTGGTTCCCTTCCCATCTAATATCAACAGACCTGTCTGTTGATATTGGACTAAATAGCACGTAATTAATAACTGAAGACGGCCACAGCCGTAATGAGAAATTTTTGAAAAAAAGATAAATAGTACCCTATTCTTTGACTTTTCAAAATCAAAATAATTTGAACCTATTTCGAACATTACGTGGGTAAAGGTTTCTGTGGTTTCCCTTACCATCTAATAATAACAGATTTGAATGTTAATATTGGACTGAATAGCACGTAATAAATAACAAAGAACGGCCACAGCCGAAAAATTTTAGTGAAACAGTAGTCTTTTTCTATTCAAATTTTTTCAAATCAATAAATGTCAAAGAAATTTCAATTTTTTCAAAAGTTTTGGTAAAGCCACGAATGTCGTGGCGAAACGTCAACTTTTTAATAAAATCGAGTTTTTTGAGATTGAACAAGCCTGTTATGGCTAATAATTGTCAAGAGATTAGAAATAGTTCACAGGCAACAACAATTCGAATAAATAAATATATATATATATATATATATATATATATATATATATATATATATATATATATATATATATATATATATATATATATATATATATATATATATATAAATATACCAGGTTTGACTAGACTCAGCTATCTACAGAGGAATGCCCCATTTCACCTGAAACAAGTGAGGAATGTCCTACTTCCTTGCATCAGAAATTTGTCCATTAACAGTTTGAAAGACAAATTAAAAGCATATCTCATAGATAAAGCATATTATAGTATTCAAGACTTCCTCCGAGATCAGCATAGTTCATCCATATGAAATCTATCTGTGATTGTGTTGTATACTATTTTTTTTAAATATTTTGTTTATCCTTTTCACCCCAAATTGTATTGTACCTAAGTATTGTATGGTGGCGTAGAGTATCTGTTTTTTATAACGTATGTATATATAAGGCGAAATATTTTTGTTTTCTGTATGACGTGCTCAACACATACAGAGTATTTTACTGAGTAAATAAATGCTCTATATATCTTTATTATACCTGGTGAATTTTTTGAGTTGAATCAGTTGAAAATTTCGAAAAGGAAACATATATCGAAAAAATGTTGATGGTTTTGAGCGGGAAATCCACTTATGCTGAAAACTCTTCCATTTCCTTCACCCTTGTGGGGGCGACAGGGCCAACTTTGAAATTTTAAATGGAAACCTTTGTATTTTTATTGCAGATTCGTATTCTACGGCAAAAATATAAATACGGACAATCTTCTACGAATCGTCACAGATGGCTCTGTACTTGAATTTGATATTTCGTCAGAACGATCTTAACCTATCCTTTCTATTAATCATTAAAATGAAATTCTGATGTTTCCTGCTGAACTGTTTGTTTTAAGTACATGTACTGTCATTGAGCATTTATTCTTGTTGTTAAATTAATCAAAAAGGATGTATCAACTTATAAAATAAAATCGAAATGTATCTCTTTTATTTGGAATCTAGAAGGAATTTCCTTATAACAATTATAAAAAACTTAAAACGTCTAGATATCACCTAAGAGCCCTTTCAGACTAGGATACTGTATCCGAGATACTGTATGCGAGATACAGAATTTAGGCCAGATACAGTCAAGATACTTTTGTTAGAATATAGTTTTGTGAATAAATTTTATCAGTACAATATCAGTGCTGTACGGTGCTTTTTATGAAATGGACATTGAAGAGTGCGCTATGCTGTGGTATATTATATTTCTGGGCCCTAACTACAGTGTACCATGTATAATTTATTTCCGTAACTTACAATTTACTCGATAGTTTACGAACAGTTACTAGATAGTAGTGCACTGATTAATACAAATTAAACATCAATTCGCTTATCTAAAGGGTTTTCACCTCAATCCGTAAAACTTAAAAGCAATATAAATTAACGAATAAACTCATTATTCATCGCTAATAAACAATATTATTGAAATATTTCATTTAATTTTTGTTATCCAGCTTGAGATGATTATTGTAAAAATCAGTAAGCTTTCGAAAAATAATCGTCTTGTTTCGAGAATTTTTAATGATATAATAATTTGGTTTATTTAGCTAATGAATTTATGCATTCCTTTTTGAATGCACTGTATAATTACTTTTATAAATATACCTACCAGATTCATTTTGTTGAACAATTGTCATTTCTTCAAAATTTTCACACATCTGTTTGGTAATTTCCACCCAACATTTTTGTTTTATATTTCTGTCGAAATGATTTTCATTACTTGTATCCCATATACAAGAATTCGGTTCTACCAAACTTATAAATTTCTCGTTATCAAAAACTTTATTCTCCATGGTACAATCGAAAAACCGTTCTATTCCACTTCACTTCTACTAATAAATAATAAAAATATTGTACACCTATGCTATTGTGCTTTTTGAATCGCAAAAGTATGCAAGTCTGAACAGGTCCATAAGCCACAATGATAATTCGGTATCCCGGATTCGGATACTGTCGCCGGCGGCTGAATGAGCGAGATTCAGAAATTTAGTATCGCGATACGGTATGCTGTGCTGAATGCAGTGTGAAAACGTACATATAAACGCATGTATTTTCTGTATCTGGGATACGCGTATCTCGGATACAGTATCCAAGTCTGAAAGGGCTCTAAACGCATGTATTTTCTGTATCTGGGATACGCGTATCTCGGATACAGTATCCAAGTCTGAAAGGGCTCTTAATGTTCAAAAAAGTGACCCTCAACTTCGATGCATTTATCGATTCGCGCTTCAAATGAATCTACACAAGCCGAAAGTTGGTCTGGTGCAATTTGAGCACAGGCGTTTCAGAAGCGCACTTCCGAGTAGTTAGTCCACACAAAAAAATCGAGTGAGATCTGGCGATCTGGCTGGCCGGTTTACAGGACCAGCTCTCTCTCTCTCTCTCTCTCTTTGTTTCGCTTGTTGAAAGCAATATTTGTGTATAACTATGAGATGAACTAAAATATATATATATATATATATATATATATATATATATATATATATATATATATATATATATATATATATCTCATCGTTCATCTCATAGTTCAGCCATTATTTTTGTTGAACTATGAGATGAACGATGAATATATATATATATATATATATATATATATATATATATATATATATATATATATATATATATATATATTATATATATATTTATATATATATATATATATATATATATATATATATATATATATATCATCGTTCATCTCATAGTTCAACAAAAATAATGCTTTCAACAAGCGAAACTATTTCGTGCTTCATATCTTAAAAAGCGGATATTTATTCCCAAACAAAAAACTGTATTTCATCTGCACAAATGTCAGATATATTCCTCAGTTTTATATGATAAAATTATCACGATCATTTCAGGATTTTTTATTAATTCGTTTTTATGGGTGTTAAATATTAAAACGTCTGGTAATAATCTTTTGGTTCGCTGATGATATCGTGAATTGCTACAAATTAGCACTTGAATAAAATATGGAACATTATCTTCATAGGTCAATTTATCGATAAAATTCTTGCGCTGCAGTAAAATATTGTTTACAATTGATTGAACTATGCATTGCTTTCATCGTAATTTGTTGGCATCTTTGTTTTGATTATCTACACCCTGTCAATATTTATACTGTCAGCTATTTCAATAAAAACAGGGTTTATTCAGAATGAATTTCTATTCATATTCCATATGATCAGAATTGAAGATATTGAAGCAATAAAATAAAAGCAAAATCGGAATTGCATTATCTACACTGTTTGGATTTTCGAAAAAGACATTTTCACGTCGAGTGTAAATTGGACAATGAATAAATTATGTAGATTATTTTTCTAAAAATTCGAATCTGGTTATTTATATATAAAATGCAGATAATGGTAGATATATATATAAAGATATATATATATATATATATATATATATATATATATATATATATATATATATATATATATATATATATATATATATATATACAGTCCACAGATCAAAACATTGTTTGTCAATTATAGATCACGGTTATGTTACACGTCAGAGAGGCATTCAACATGAAACCCCATTTTCATTGAAATCGTTCGGCCAAAAAAGCACAGAATACCTTGGGCCTCGGATTTATAATATCTTACCATTAGAAATCGGGAGTATTCAGAATATTAGATGTTTTACTAGAGCTGCCAAGAAATTTTTGATGGAATTTGATAGAGGGAGGTTACATGACGTGATTCGATGCAAGGTTCGAGTGTCGTTTTCTCTTGTGTATCTGATTTGAACCCACTTGTTTTATACCATTTTTATATTTATTTGTTTAAGGTTTTCTTATGAGTATACCACAGACAGCCGTTGGCTTTGTGGTTTCGATGCGTTTATATTAGAAGCTGTCAGTTTTGTGATTTTTTTATTTTGATTGGAATTTCGTATTGTTTTTTTGTGAAATGCTATTTTTAGGTGCATCTTATAGTTTTGTTGTCATAAAATAATTGAATTTACTTAAAGTACTGTTGTAAAACTTCTGTATGTATTGACAATAAACTTATTATTATATATATATATATATATATATATATATATATATATATATATATATATATATATATATATATATATATATATATATATATATATATATATATATATATATATATATATATATAAAACCACGCCCGCATCTCGCTGTTGGCTTTCGGTACAGTTACAAGATTCTATGATTTTTGGGTAAAATACGACTAAATCAGAAAATTACATCCTTGTTTAATCCATTGGGGTAAAGCGAACGTCGCTCAGATTATAGATGTGAGTCGTAGCCCATACTTTATCGCTAACAAATCTAAATCGGATTGAATAAAGATAAGAAATTTCGTTCGTTCACGCTTAGATTGAAGTTGCTGCTATCAATTTTACCCCTTGAATCAATCTTGTACACGAACAGTCGGTACAAATCTATCTTCTCTGATTGAAGAATGGTAGAGAAAAATTTAATAAGGGACTAGACTGATTCGTTTCCTATTGGAATGCCAATTGATACATTTTCCAGTAGTCGTGAATCATTAAATTCTTTTCGTAGCTGCAGATGATCACCATTTGGTATAATAGTTTGTAATGAAGACATACTATGGTGGTGAAATAAGGAATTTTATAATTTTAAGAGAATTTGTTACTATTGTATTAATTTCTGAAGACCAGAACATATATATATATATATATATATATATATATATATATATATATATATATATATATATATATATATATATATATATATATATATATATACACTGCGCCGCAAATTTAACGCATAGCTTAAATATTTCCTAAGTTTTAACTGTGAATATTTTCTCAGGCGGTGATCCGATTTGAATGAAATTTTCACCAAATAGTAGCTCCGTATTTTTAGAAAATATAATAGTTATAATATGATCAGAAAAATGAATAAACTTATTGTACAGGGTGTTTGAATAGCGACATGTTTTCTTCGTCCAAGTTTACATCCTTCTGCGGGCAATATCGGGTTGCTCAGGCAGAAAAAAAATAGACGGTGTTTTAATCGCATGTCTTCTGAGTAATTTGTTTCTTCAATCGTCTGTTTATCTTGAGCCACTCGAAAGATATTCATGTTTTTACAACCGCTCACACTTTTCAAACGAAATTTTGTAAAACTTTTTTGTTAACTTGTGAAGGAGACTGTGCAAACGAAATTTCATTAAAAGTTGGCATCTTTGTTTATTTATTTATTTTGAATTAATTGGGCCGATACATGATGTAAATTAATAAAGATATCAAAACAATGGTTTATAAAAACAATATACATATTTATTTATATACACAAAGTAAAATAACGCATGACCCTCGTTTCCGTGAAACTTCATCTTCTTCAGAAGCTTGATGCTAACTAATAATAATAAATAGGTTTCTCCGTTATATCGAATACAAGAAATAAATAAATGACAAATTGTGCAGAAAGAAACAGAAGGATGGTTACAAATTAGTAAAGTAGGAAAACCCATTCTAAACTGGTAGTCAGATAGTTCGGTAATTTTGAAAAGATTCGAAAGGGGCTTGTAGTATGGAGAGACATACAAAACCAAATAAACACAGTTTCTACTTGTAAAGAAATTTTTTATACACAGCCTTCTTCGCAAATTAACAAGAAAGTTTTTAAAAATTTCGTTTGAAAACTGTGAGCGGTTATAAAAATATGAATATCTTTCGAGTGGCTCAAGATGAACAGACGATTGAAAAAACAAATTACTCAGAAGACATGCGATTATAACACCGTCTATTTTTTTTTCTGCCTGAGCTATCCGATATTGCCCGCAGAAGGATGTGAACTTGGACGAAGAAAACATGTCGCTATTCAAACACCCTGTACAATAATTTCGTTCATTTTTTTTGATCATCTTATAACTATTGCATTTTCTCAAGGAACGGAGCTACAATTTGGTGGAAAATTTATTCAAATCGGATCACCGCCTGAGAAAATATTCACAGTCAAAACTTAGGAAATATTTAAGCTATGCGTTAAATTTGCGGCGCAGTGTATATATATATACATATAAATTGTTTTTGCCTGTGCTATATTTTATTATTTAGCTTTTTAGTGTGTATCGATGTTTCTCTGATCTCTTGGTAAAACATGATGAAATATTTAATGAATTTAAAAGAAACACTTGGCAAAGTTTCACAATTTATTGTATATATTTAGCATTTATTAACCTTAGAGGCCATTCAAGTTAGAAAATCGATTTTCAAACTTGAAAGACCTATTGCTGCTGAGAAAAGAATATATATATAGGTATATATATATATATATATATATATATATAAATATATAAATATATATATATATATATATATATATATATATATATATATATATATATATATATATATATATATATATATATATATATATATATATATATATAATATACAAGTTGGATATTATGAGGCAATGATGAATACCATAAATATTTCGTCACTTTCATATTGCATAATAATAAGTGATGAATTATTTACCGTATTTATGAAATCGTGTTTTCATAATATCCAGTTTTTTTTTATATTCATTAGAAGTTTAATCATTTTATCCGGCTGTATATGATCAAATTTAAGAATTTATCTCTATATTTCAAAAACGAAAAAAAGATTTAAAATTATCGATGTATCATATCAGTTTTTTATGCAATTAATTTGAACATCAAACATCGTTATTTGAAAAGAAGGTATTCCCATTTGAAACTCTCAGCAAAATTTTAGGATAAAATAACAAATCTACTTTACAATTGTTTCGGTTTACTAAACATTATTAAAATTTTTTTCAAACAACAATATTTAACATACTTTTTTTGTTTCAGGTGAGCTGGTGATTTGAATACATAATTTCATCATCAATAGATTATATTGACTAATAATTTGGTGAGACACTTATTTCTATAAAATTATTTTCCGGATGTGAAATGATTTTCTCATGCTAATTTGACGTTAACAATTTCAATTTATTTTCCTTACAACATTCGAGTAATATTGGCTAATATGGATATTTGGAGTACTAAAAGGGATAGATATAACTTATTTCATGGGTGTTATAGTTATTTCTAGGTGAAATTCAGCATGAAGGCCAAAAATGATGAAAATCTTTGTTTTTTAAAGATTCAGTATATTATAATTAATTATTCATTCATTGAAGTGAAACTAGTCACCAATGAAAAAGAAGCAAGCGAATACATTCGAAGGAATGTTAAGGTATTTAAGTAATGAAGAATTTCTAGAATAATGATTTTTCTGCCTCAGTCTCAGTTTTCTCCGAAATATGCCTTCCTCAAAAATTATCCACTCCACATGATTGAGACAAACTTTGATTGCTTTTTCCTATTACAATTTTCCTACGATATAATTTTCATAATGTTGCACTCCAATGAAAATCTTGATTTTATTAGTCACCTAGGATTTTTTCACATATCCCTCTGAAACAAGACCACGAAAAGATGCTGATTAGACTATATTTCAGTGTTTGATCATATTTATACAAAATGAACTCTGTCATACATTTTTCTATAGGTATATACTTTGATTAAATAAACTACTATATATCTTCATGGTGTTAAACATCTTTCTCGCTAGATGACTCCATTTTTTAGAACCTTATGAAGAATTTGGAACATGTGTGTATCAAAGCTTTCCTGTTTAGTACCAAATAGAAAGATAAACGTCATATACGCGGTATGTATCTGCTTCCTATTTCTATTTCCAAAATTGTAAATTGAAAAGAGCAAATCTGTGTACGAATATAGCAAAAGAGAAAATGGAAAATGTTTGATATAATGGACCATCTTCTCTGGCGAAAATTCGTCGATAAAAATCCTGCGGCAATTTAGGAGTTTTCCTTTGTCGATCAGAATCCTGTAGAATTCGGAAGGTCTTTCGGAAGGTCTACCGTATGAGAATCCCTACCCGCCACCACCCAGGAGCTCCTTTCATACATCCCTAACTTTGTAACTTATCAAGGTTCTACACTTGATTCTAAACAATGGACGACGTTTCCACACATTCAACGGGATAGGTATTGAATTAACAGCCAGCCAGATATCCAAGTAATGAAAGCACTGAATTAAAGCGTCCCTGCATACCGACACGGAAGATTTGGCTGCTGAAAATGGGGTGCACAGATGCGATGAAACAAAATTAAAATCGAATTAGTGGAAACTATCTACTAGGGCGGATATTTGTTCAAATCACTCATTTTCGTCTGAGACTGTGAATTTACCGAGTTGGGGATGATAATTACTATTCTCTCACCCTCAAAAGTGTAACTTTTATTGTTGAAATTTTTGTAGCCTTCATCATGAAACGTTTGTTTTAAATTTGATTTGGATTTATTGAATTTGTTCTCCATTTCGCATTTTATATAGCGGTCCTCAAACAGTTCTCCTTGACGGTGCGCCGAAGATTGACACTGGGGGCGGAGAATAAATGAAAAAGGAAATAAAATATTACATTTTCATTTCGAAAAACATCAAACATTTAATTGGGACGTAAGTGTTATTACCACAATAAATATTCGTGAGTCATATATTAGATAACTAATATGGGTCTGCTTTAGTATATTCAAACTGTTCGTTTTATATTCGAGATAGACATTCTGAAAGCATTTGCTTTTGACTCTAAATATGGAAACAGCTGAAGCAGAATAACCAGATTCTCAAATTTAATAATTAGGAATTTTTTGAAGATTTTCATGAACGTATTCTGAAAAAATTGCAGCTTTTTAAGCTCTCCTATATAATAAAAGGTTCATTTATTTATTGCCACACAGTAAACAAATAAAATTTATACTCTTCATATCAATAATAATATATGAAAATTTTGAAAAAATTTGTTTAATTTGAGGAACGAAGAAGATTTTCCAATTCGTTTGTTCTTGGTAATAATTGTTGCTGTGGCTCCAAATCAAACATACATATTTTGATTACGCTTTCGGTTATTATTATAACATTGTTGGTAGTTGTTGAATCTACCGCGTTGGCCAATTGAATTATTTGAAATATTATGCCTATTATAAGCTGTTCTATTTGAGTTAAAGTTGTTAAATCCGTTTCTTTTATAATTTCTTTGATTATTATTAGCGATGTTAAATCCAGTAGTAGTAGTTAAATCTAGTGTCTCGTCGAAAACTGTGATTACAATCCGTATAAGTATAACGACCTCTATAAGAGCGATAAGAAGTCCGGTTGTTTTCGTATTGTTGTTGTCTTTGACCACGCATATGGAATAATGATTGTTTCTGCTGACTATGTACTGACTTCCTGAGATATGGTAAGATCAAACACCAATGCTTCTATCTATCGTCCGTAATCATTTATAAGTGATTGATACTTGAATTTCCTTGTTTTAAACCTGCAGTCAAGTTTCAAGTAATTGCTTAGGCAGAAATTGTTCTTTCAATTCTCTAATTAGATCATTTACATTTTGATTAGCACTTTTCATGAGTATTTTATCTTTATCAGGTGCATGCCTTCTGAAAGAAACTAATTAGTTATAGTGTATAACAATCGCATTTAAAGGTTTCTCATATAATCCAATATCGTCTATTGACTGGTGTATCCTATCGATGGTACCGTTAAGTTTTGGAAGCAACCTAGCCTTTTTAAAATCAAATTGTTTCTCGATATTTTGGTTATTACTTTTTCAATTACTATTACTTTTATAACTGTGAGCGTCATTACTTATATTAATATTTAAATCTGATCCTAAATTTCTGGTATTTTCGTTATCAATATAATTGAAATTCAGAATACTGATATTGACTCTTTAGTCTTTTAGCCTTAATTCTACAAATTTAATGCTTTGATTGAGACGATGATATATGTAATTTTTTTGGTTGTCATTTCAAATTGAATTTTTCAACTGAAGTTTCGAAATAATTCTCCAGTTAAACAGTTTTAGTCTTCTAATTGTATTTTGAGGGTTTTTAGAGATGCGCAAAGCCTGAAAACTCGCAAAAACAAATGAAATTATTATATAAAAATTGGTGGGAAGAATATCTGTAACCCCCAGGATCACATCCCTAATATTTACTTAAATCACGTTCAAATTTTAAGCATTCTAATCGAATTGGTAGGGACTGAAGAAATGTCCATTTCTAGAAAACCTAGAAACATGAAATTTCTACATCAAAATGTCAGTGGATTGCGAAAAACTGAAATCACTGAAGAGCACTCCTTCAACACTGCACTCACATACAGATTCCCAACTTTCAACTCAGTTTGATGATTTCCCAAAATTTGACCTTTTCAAAATAGCATATTATGCAAAATGGTTGATGAGACTGCAACAACAAACTTAAAGATTGTATTATTCCTATTCATTGGACATTTATTATTTGTCGAACTATTATGATAATTTTCGTTGAAACTATCAACGTCTGCATTGAATAATGGATGGATATTTAGGTTCTGTTACTCTCTATGCTCATTTATTAGTTCAAAGATTCAACTGAATAGAATAATCAACTTGTTGATTATTCATTCAATAAGCAGTGCTAAATATATGTATGCTCCTCTGGGAAGGTCTTCCAGCTTATTCACCTTAGGAAAGTTTTTTATTATTCTATTATACCATATTTATACACTAAGAACTATTATGTCTATAGTTATTACAAAAATACATATAAAAAAATATGTATATATATATATATATATATATATATATACATACATATATATATATATATATATATATATATATATATATATATATATATATATATATATATATATATATATATATATATATATATATATATATATATATATATATTTATATATATATATTATGTATTTTTGTAAAAACTCAAATTTACTCAAAAAAAACTATTTATGATAACCTCCTGGGCGTTCTCATGGTGACAATTTCATATGACGCCATCTCGTTCATTTTTGTTGTACTTCTATTTTAACTATTTTAACCGATGGATGATACCTTAAAGTTTTGTGAGATGGCTCTGTATGACATGATCCAAATGTTGGATGTCTTTATTTTGGTTAGACCAAGCATGTAATTGAATACCCTCATGAATAGTTAAGTCATATTACATATACTCGACGATATACCTTTATCTTGTATTAATATTCGTCATCACAATTTCCGGACGCGTCTGCGTCGCGCGGATGCCAATCTCGTGACTATTATTATTGTTTTACTCGTAATTAAATTTGTACTAACGTCCATCAGAAGACAGTGTGGGTAATTTTATAATTCTAATTTGTAACATATTTGGAAGAAGAAATAAGTGCATTTATGTTATAGAAAAATTCAGGGATATAATTTTTGTCAATTATATTAAAATATTATTTTCACATCATGCTGAGCGTTATAATACGAATGTTGACAACGTGTAGCAAATTGAACACCTCTTGAGCGTAAACCCCTGCAGGTGAAAGCGTCAATCAAAAAGGTCGTGAAATTACTCATTTCCAGAGCGGACAGATTGAGCTTAGAAATTTTAAATTGTAATAATTGCTAATTGTTATTGTCCGCTAGGGTTTCACGAGAAATTATACACCCTTTCATCTCTCTTAAAAATAGGATGTGCTGTGCATGGCTCTTCTTCAGTAATGAAACCCCGAAACCCAAACAATAAACAGATGATAATATACAATTACAAAAAACTCTACAGAACTTCTGAGTAAACTTCGCTCTAGCAAGTTATAATTTTATGTTAGTGTTTTATGACTTTAAGAGGTCTATATCCACCCTAGTCTCTCAGTTTCCCCATTGTAGTTCCGACGTTTTCCCTAAGGAATCCTAGTTTTTATTTTCCTCTATTGTGATTTGTGGTGTCTTATGCAAGATTTACTTATTATCTGCTACGCCCGAATTGACTTTTGAACTTCGGCGATGGATCTCTCGTCCTATTCTGGTTAGTCAATTTCTTTCTTGTCGGTTAAGCAGGACATAACAACACTCACCAATCTATCCTGAATATAACTTATCTCCTTCAGGCTTTTCCTTCGTAAGAACTCGTGAAGCTGTTTATTTCGTAACTAACTGCCTTAATTAGTCTGATGAAATCGATTTGGATTTCTCTGCTTTCATTTGAAAATAGTTTTTCAGATTGCCTCTATTTGCAGTGTCTTGTTCCACTTATATATATATATATATATATATATATATATATATATATATATATATATATATATATATATATATATATATATATATTTTATAAACCAGTTTATGTAATATTCCATATATTGAATGGGATCTCTATATATTAATCTATATTTGTGAACAGGGTTTCATTTTCAGGAGATAAAAGTTTTGATTGAACCTACTAGACGTTAGAACATTAATAATTATTCTTTTGAAAGATTTTTCAAATGTACAAAATCATTGGTTTTGAACGTTTTGATAACCTTTCATGAGTTTATGCTACCGAGAAACTCTCGGAAACACTGATGAAATCTAATAAGAACGAAATATCTGTATGTTGTTTTTGACTTTTCATTCTTATGGTGTATGATAATTAGTATTTCTTGGTATTGGGATTGGGATTTAGGTATGTAGCCTCTTTTGAAGGCAATTTGATAAATTTTGAGCGTCCAATTAGTAAAAAATAGTTTAATATATTTTTTAGATCGTTCGTACGTATCGAACATTTTCTTCGTGTGAAATCGGAGTCTTCGAAGGTATTAGTTAGTTTACTCTGGCAGAAACCACTTTTAAATGCTTTGAGATTGAAAACATTTAGATGGGTAATATTTGCTTTTCTTGCCCATTGGTGGTGCTGCGATTTTAAAGACCCCTATTTTTCTCTAGGAAATCTGTAGTAGAAAATAATACAACAAAAAGCATCTTTCGCTGCTGTAAGAGGCAGAAGCTTTTCCAGCTTTGTAGTGATGTTCTCATGCTTGAAGCTTTGCAGTTATGCACTTATAGATGACCCATCGTTAACTGCTCTCCTTCAATCACTAAAATATCGGTGGGAGGTTGAAAAATATCGGAGAGAGACTTAGGTTTCTATTGCAGATATTATCAAGGCAAGTGTTCCACAGCCATCACCTTCATTATCCCACCAGCAGCAAAATTCACTAGTCAAACAAGGTATGCAGATAATACACACTATTTTGTCGTGAATGTCGTGAATAACAAGAACATCAATCTATCAGAAAGCGTTTCTGAACTGAAAATTGAACCTATGGAACGCTCTATCCTCTGAAACTTTCCATTTAACCAAGAGTTGCTCATTAAAAAAATTGGAAACTATTCGACGAATTTCTTCTTCTTCAGTGTGAGATACTGATAAGATTTAATAAGACCGAAACAGCTATTTATTGTTCTTCAATAGGTGTGGTTTGCCAATATTTATTTCACCGTTCATTCCTATGATGTTTCTAGAGGTCGATTTCTCGTTGCGGAGAAACATATAGCCAACTCTGTTAGAAGGTGAATTGATGATTGTCAGTTGCCAAATAACTATGTTTAAAAGTGTGATATATATCATCGAATTATGCGAATGAGCAATTTCGTACAACTTAGGCGGATCTGATAGTGGGGATCTAAAATATAATATTACTTGGGTCTATCGAAAGTTTTCGAAATATTGACGACATCTATAGCTATCTGGTTGGTAAATGAGTTTCAGAGATGAGACACTTACACTATTTCTGTATTGTCCTATTGAAGGAGCTTGGAATAATATTAAATGAGACGCTTATATGTAGTAGAACTAGCTTGGTGTAACAAGAAAGCCCTTGAAGACTCTCAATTCGTCATGAGGAAAACTATCGAGTTAATACATTAGTCAGTAAGGAAACGTTTCAATCCAACAACAAACTTTCTCAGGTAGGGTATGCGAGATAATCTCATTCAAGGGTGCATCTTATTAATTTTTATCATAAGTTGGGCGATGTTGAGAAACAACACTCAATTTATCATGTTCTTAGTCGGCTGAAGTCCTAAGATGATTAACGTCTTGGTAACAATGTGTTTCCATTGGCCGTTCGGAACCGGCGTTAAACTGTTAAAAAAAAAACAATGTATTTCATCATCTGCATCGTAGCTTCAACGTTAGATTAAATTCTAGTTAGATTAATTCCTATATAGATTCTTGTAACATTTATTATTTGGCAATTAATTTTATGTTACATCTGATTAGAAAATATTGAGTAATACATATTTATTCTGTTTTATTAATCAAATCAAGCAAAACACTTGCCTTGATTCCACTGTAATTAGTGGAAGCTTTCTAACTGTTTACTTCATTTAATTAATAATTTTGAAAATTTTCCACGAAATGTTAAGCGATCAGTCAATTGACATTATATTCTGTTTTGATGAATATTCTTCTCAAACTTTAGTTGCTTTTGTCTTTTGTGCTAATTAGGATTGAGTTACTTGGATACTGATTACGGCAAATTATTGAATGAATGAGCACTGTTTAACAATTACCTTATCGTGCATTATGAATTAGGAATCCATATAGAGAACTCTTATTTTAAATTATGTTCACGTTTTTGCCAGTTGTTAAACAGGAAAAAGATAATAATTAATTGAGCCATTATGCAACAGAAATTCAAGTGAAAATGAATGCGTCTCAGTCAATTAATCCTGAATTCCTATAATGTATTCTAATAAGTATTGTAGAATTTTTGTATGGAACTTTGAGACTTAAGATTCGAACAATTTTTAGTGCAAATGTACCTTCTGAAACTCTGGAACATAAATGAAATTTGAAAAAGTAGTGTTTTTCCCGAATGAACACAATGAAGTACAAACAAATGAGGAGTAATTCCCGTGCTATCCAGAGATAATGAATTGATTACAATAAAAAAGAGGATCTTATTAAAATTCATCAAGCCATATGTTCTGCGACAAATTGTCAAATATAATCGACTTAGGAAATTGGAAATGGAATTAGTCGTTATACTTCTGAGTTAGTCTCTCTTTGGTATATTGCTCTTACTCAATTTTAAATTGATATACTTAAAAGAGTTATTTGTACGGGTTTTTCGTTACACAGTGTGACCCGGAAACGTAATTTCCGAATATAATATCTACCTTCTAAAATTGAAAGAGCTGGCATATGTTGCTCCTACTTCTAAGTGAAAAGTAGAAACTTGAAATGTAACAACAAGAGTAATTTTCTTAGTGCTTTGAATATATACGAATATCGCAAAACTAACAAACAAAATTGAATGCAACTATAAGTTATGTAGCGAAAATTCATTATACACGAAAAATAAAAACGTAAAAATACAAGATTAAACTAAATGATATACGAAGCACGTTATAAGCAAAAAAAATATTAATAAAAACGCTGAAATCTCATTTCAGCGATGGCTAGTACACAACCTTGAAAATTGTTAGACAAATTTTAAAATATCTAGATTATTGTCCAATCCAAACATCCAAGTCGATAAAAATTCTACGCACTGGAAAAAGGAGTATTTATCCAAAAGTATTTTACTGCTTCATTTCTACAGTTAGTCAAGTGGTTATACGTGGATAAACAATATTTAAAATGTTGTCTGCTGGTTGAAGTATATAAAGCACTAGTAAATTTAGTGTTTTTTATAAAGAGTTTTGGTTCTTGGTAATAAGTTTTTAATATTCGGGCAAATTGATAGGTATATTAACTTTTTAAAACGCTGAAGATGTCATATTTCTGAGGAAAACTGGTTTTTTCCATGAACAATCCAATTCCCATGACTGAGACGATAAGCTGTGTACAGCAGGTGAAAAATTTGTTAGAACACAAAATTTTAAGAGTGGCGACCTCAAATACTCTTTCTGATAGCTCTTGAACAAACGGAACGGTTCGGAACCATCCATCTTACTTCTACATAGAATTCCCATTCTCAGGTTCGCATGGACCATCCAGATTACAATGCCCGCATTCGTGCAGATTTACTGCATAATATTGCTATTGAATTTGCAGATGCCTTGAAACGATAAATCTCAATACTGCGAATTGAAAATCGATGGTAGGCCTAGAGGGGTCGCTAAAAACTAAAGGATGATGGTATATGGAAGATGCAAATTTGTGCGTTATATATTACACTGCAGTGACAGTCTACAGCAGTTCCCATAATGAATATAGTTGTTCTGTTATGGTTTGCCGGAAAAGCACCGTTAATAAATGATGGCTTTCGGCATACGCACCCTCAGATTCGTTGATGTTATGTATTGATCAAATGAGAATTTGAATTCAGTGGATTATACGAATGTATTATTCTTTCATGGAGGGAATGGTTGTATTTTTTTCAAATTTCTCATCTGTCGTAAACTAAATGGGATAATTGGCAGTGGAACTGCTATTATCTGATGTTTGAATGTTTTTTTCTGAATTTTCAATTCAGGTAGATATTGAAAATAGAATACCTTTGAAATTAATGCATTTAGTTCTCACGTTACATATTCAACTCAATCAGCTAGTAGTAAATAAATTAGAATAGTCAGTTCAGATATGAATTAAATAGGCGAAGTGAAACACCATGGAACACTAGAGACTAGAAAACATACCTCTGAATTTTACATACAAACATGGGCGGATTAGAGGTTTTGCGGCCCGTAAGCCCGACTGGTTTTGCGGCTCCTACTACTGGGCGCCACGTAGCAAATCGGGCCTGGCCAGCTAACCTTTTTAATTATTAATTAAAGTAATTTATTTATATGTTGATAAAGTGCAGTATGTAACTGTTATATAACATAATAGAAGTGTGAGTGCTGAAATCACATATTTGTTCAACGCCGTTACAGCCAAAAAAGAAAATAGTTTCTAGTTTTCGGCCCCTAGGCGCAAGCCTATCAGGCCTACTAGGTAATCTAGAGCATACTAGGTAATCTAGAGCATATAAAAATGCATGGAGAGAGCAAGGCAAGTACTGAAATATACCTACTACTCCAAATCCAGAAAAGTTAGAAATCGAAATACATGAATCACATGTCAATGAAATAATAACCATAGAAACGAAAGGGCTTGGAATTATAAAAAGGTACCTGCATTCAATAATTTTACTAAGTACTATAACACAAATAATAACTAAGAACACAAAAATTGTGAAAAGTATATATACATAATTGGGAGTGTATGACAAGTATGTAGAGGTAGAACTTTTACAAAAAAATTACTCACTTCTGGATAAGTTGTTGTTTGAAGTTCAAAAAAATAAAAGAGCAAGATTCTATAGACTAGATATTATAATTTGGCCATGCCACGAATTCAGAATTCATACTACGAAATGAGACTGACAAAATAAATGAGGAACAAAATTCATCTGGTGCACAAGCAAAACAAATCTGTGAAGAAATCAATGATAAAACTTTAAAAGTGTTGAATTTAACTAAGCTGAGAGAGCTGCAGCTACTACCACAGCTGCTTCGCGAGAAAGACATTTATTTTCAAGTCAGGAATAAATTTTTTGTATAGCTCTCCTTTCGCGGTTTTGTTCGCTTAACTTCTATATCTTAGGTTTAAGTGAATGTCCGGATAGCTTTCCGCATGACTGCTTTGCGTGCAAAATTTTATCCTCCACAATGAAAGTGAGCCCCGCAAAACTTCGAGCTAAAAAGTAATGCATTGATTGATTTTTCAAGGTTTTTCAAAATTTTTTTGATGAAGTGTACAGAAATGAAAGGCTGTGTTTTCAGAGCTTAATTTTTCAGTGAAATATCTGAACTTCATTTGAGAACGGCAAGCTGATTGGCAGTCGCGTTGAAAATCATAATTTGAACTCTCTGAAATTAAAATGATATATATATATATATATATATATATAAAAATATATATATATATATATATATATATATATATATATATATATATATATATATATATATATATATATATATATATATATATATATATATATATATATATATATATATATATATATATATATATATATATATATATATATATAATCTCTTGATAATTATTAGCAATAACAGGCTGGTTGAATCTTAAAAAACTCGATTTTATTAAAAAGTTGATGTTTCACTACGACATCACAGGCAACAACAATTCAAATAAATAATTAAATATTGCAAGCTGAAAATATGGCAATGATCCCAAACTTAAACTGAGAGTTTCAAACATTGTTTAATATTGTGAGTACCTTTTTTCATTTAAAAAATTTGAAATTCTAAATAAAAATTTCATTAAAAACGGCTGCTTACATATAAACGAGCTATACCGATAATTTTTGCTCTACTTGTTTAATATTTTCCCGCAACTAATTTCTTTGTTATTGTTAATTTACTCTTTCTGAGATCTCGCAGATGGAATTAATCGCCTCCGTGGCAAAGTTTGACCAAATCTCCCATACCGGAGAGTTCAAACAATAAACCACAAGTATGTGATTGTCTTCCATAACAGAGGATTTTATTTGTTATACTATTTTCATCTCCAAATTTTCAATCCAATACTTAGCTACGCCGTTCTGATGAGGACCAAAGAGTCCGAAACACGTGTCAACGGCTGCTTCCATATAAGCGTTCTAAACCGATAATTCTGCTCTACTTTTTCAATATTTTCCCGCGACTAATTTCTTTGTTGTTAGATAAATAGTAACCTATTATTATTTTTTTCGAACATTACGTGGGTAAAGGTTTCTGTAGTTTCCCTTACCTTCTGATGATAACAATTTTGAATGTTTATATTGGACTGATTAGCACATAATAAATAAAGTCGTCGTTGTCTATTCAGGTTTTTTCAAATCAATAAATGTCAAAGAAATTTCAATTTTTTCGAATGTCGTAGTGAAACATCAACTTTTTAATAAAATCGAGTTTTTTAAGATTCAACCAGCCTGTTATTGCTAATAATTATCAAGAGATTAAAAATAGATCACAGGCAACAACAATTCAAATAAATAATTATATATATATATATATATATATATATATATATATATATATATATATATATATATATATATATATATATATATATATATATATATATATATATATATAATCTTTTGATAATTATTAGCAATAACAGGCTGGTTGAATCTTAAAAAACTCGATTTAATTAATAAGTTGACGTTTCACTACGACATTCATAGTTATTCAAAACGTTTGAAAAAATTGAAAATTCTTTGACATTTATTGACTTGAAAAAATTGAATAGATAATACCGATAATTCTGCTCTACTTTTTTTAATATTTTTCCGTGACTAATTTATTTTCTGTTAAATAAATAGTACCCTATTATTATTATTCTCGAATATTACGTTGTAAAGGTTTCTGTAGTTTCCCTTGCCTTCTAATGATAACAATTTTGAATATTAATATTAGACTGAATAGCACGTAATAAATAACAAAGAACAGCCACATCCGAAAGAAATTTTAACAAGACAGATCAATCTTATCTATTCAATTTTTTCAAGTCAATAAATGTCAAAGAATTTTCAATTTTTTCAAACGTTTCGAATAACTATGAATGTCGTAGTGAAACGTCAACTTATTAATTAAATCGAGTTTTTTAAGATTCAACCAGCCTGTTATTGCTAATAATTATCAAAAGATTAAAAATAAATCACAGGCAACAACAATTCGAATAAATAATTATATATATATATATATATATATATATATATATATATATATATATATATATATATATATATATATATATATATATAGCTGATGATTAGAAAAATCATGTATATTATAATCCGATTTTTGATGTTTTCAAAGTTTTTTGTGGTTTTTCTGAAATTCAGTAGAAATTTAACAACAAGGTTATCATTATTCATGTGCTTCCTATTGGTTTCGAGCATGATTCTGAAGAGTGTACCTTTTGATTAGTATCAATTCTAAGCATGTAGTTGGATTCAGTTCTCAGAAATATATATATATATAGTTATTCTCCGTGCATAATAATTATTTGCATTTCAAGTGGATCTAAAAAGGAACATCTATGAGAGAAAGTAACACCGTCATTCAGATTCTCATATTTCGGAATACTTTGAGGTGAGTGATAAATGTTTTTTTTTGATTGATATTTTCACTAAACTAATCGTTTTACCAAATGAGTTCAATTGCTGCTTAATATCACAATGAGTGTTCAAAATGTCTATCACATACCTTGATACATATTCGGCAACAGCGGTCGAAATTCTTCTTGATGCGCCGGAAGGCTCTTTGATTATTGGTGATAACGTTGGACGCTTGCCTAATTTTTCGACGCTGTTCTACTTCAGTCGTACTTTCAGTGACGAAAACAAGTTCATTGAAATATCCTTATAAAAATAGTTCTGTGGGGTAGAGGTCATGTGAGCGCGATGGCCTTTGAATATTGTCTCCCCTTCCAACCCATCGATTATTGAAATTAGTATCGAGATGTTGTCTTATCGATTTTGGCAGAGTCAGGAGGAACTCCATCATGTTCCAGTCACATATTTCAGCGTATTGCTAGAAGTAGGTCTTCAAGAAAGCTCTTCATGTTATGTTGTAAAAAATTCATCCTCGCTACTAAGTTAAGTTCTACTGGTCCAATAAATTTGTCTTCAATAACCACGGCACAAAACTTTCTTGTTCTTTTATAACAGCTATGCTCACTCAAGTGAAAAAATTGAGGGGTTTTGTCTATTACGATGCAGCATTTCCGGATAAAATTGCTTCTTTTTTTCATAGTCAGTCGGCAGAACTACTTGTACATGCTGTTCGTGATAAGGATATAAAAGATTCTTTCGGGAAATGCGAAGAGCACTTGTTATTGGATTCTCTGTTGCCTTATCCACTAAATCTTCTCATTGTTGTCATTCCTAGATCTTTCTAGTCTCTGTGGCCAGGAATTTTACCTCCCAAGTAATAATGATTCAAATTTATGAACACTATAGTAGCTATTTGAACCGAATCAACATGTTTCGTATTATATTGCAGAAGCTAGAGCGTTTC
>JARQZK010000723.1:395000-437500 GCA_030704885.1 Cynegetis impunctata
CTGTCCATTCACAAACATTTGAAATCACACACACATACACACATATCTCAGAATAACACAAAATGGATAATTTTTCGGAATTTCACTCGAGAGAATGTTTTCAATGGTTGTATCACTAAATGGCTCATCTAAAATACTCGAAACTCATTACAAATTGAAGTGAAGTATAGCTATCATCCGTTGAATGGTTGATAGAAGCTCGGAGTTAATTTCTTACTAGATATTTCTCCTGTTACATGGGGATTGCGAAACTAATGAGTCTTTTATTTTAGTTGATTTTTGCGTTCACCCTCACGAGGGGCTGTTTGTCATTTGTCTCTCTTCCTCAGCGTAAGCTGTAGGGCAAACAGCGGAAATTTTGTGTTAGACATTTTTTATCTTGTCGGCGAGTGAATGTTTCACGAAGAAGTTTTTTTTATTTATATAGGAGTATATACGTCATAGGCATTCGAGTGTGTAAGTTAGGGAAGCCGCAAAGGCAGTCACGCATGTTATTCCCCTAGGCGGATATTAAATAAAAGGAACCGATTTTTGCTTCTTCCGCGAATCAAAATAGTATTCGACTATAATATGTTTTGGATGGAATTTCTATACACAAATTCTTTTTTTTGATTTAGAACTATACAGAGATATAATTTTGATGTTGAGTTTCTTTTCATCGGAGGTTTTGAAAAAATTCCGAAGACAGGTCGATTTTTCATTCGAGGTAGAAATCGATTTACGCTATTTTCTATTTGTTTTGTAATTCTAGTTATCAATTTTTAATTTTCGAATGGCTCTTTGAGGCATGTGATACATCATATGAAAGTTCTTCTGAAGCTGACACTGAATTCTTGAAAAAAAATTTAAAACTGTTGATTGGTTCTCAGAACAAACAACGAACATGAATTTTTTATTTTCAAAATTGAAGTTTTCTATTGAAACTCAAGATTGATCACAATAAACCGCAAACTGCGCACCAAGTTATTTATGGCACATAATAATTCTGTCTACGAAACTTCTCCTTCTATTTGCTAAAACTGGAGTTGTTTTAATACTTCAATAATTTGATTAGACAAAAACCCATAATTTTGGATGTACCCAAATGAAAAAGTCATCTAGACTTGAATCAGGAGATCGAGCTGGCCTTGATGAAACAATTTTGAATATAAAAATTTTGAAAATTTATGTTTTTGTTTCAGAATCGTAAGAAATAAACGAACTCAAAGTCACTGTCAAGCCTTTCACATGATATATCATATGCTCTATAGCACTTTTCAAAATATTAAAGTTCATTCCTAGATTTACTGAGGGGCAACTGAAAGATGAGTTATAATATAAATCGATGTCCCCTTAAAAAAAAATTGATTTGTTCGTACAATTTTTTCAAAACTTCATATTAGAGGAATTATTCAGGATAAAAAATGTATCTTGGAGTATTTAATAACAATGAATGAACTGTTCGTACATTCTCGACACAATGACAATGACAAATTTGATACGAATTTGGTTTTTCCAAGACAATAGTATACAGACTGAATTGAGTGTATGCCAGCTATTCCTCAACCCTTAAGGATTTGCTGCCCAATTTTCAATCATAATTTTCATTGCGCCCTCCACATACAATAAAATTTATTCAATTATAAAGTATTTTGAGTTTTTGGCTCCGAACCAACACTACGGCCTCAATTAAGAACCTAACAAATTACATATTACAAGTATGTTAAGGATCCGTTTCATAATATTCCCGAAGGGCCCTCAATTGCCGAGAAAGAAACCTTCACAGACTTCACGACAGTGGCGAAACCAAAATACAATTGAGTAATAAATCATTCTTTGAATTTTGGGTAGGAGTAGATGATGAATTTTCTGCACTACAAACGAGGTCATTTCGCAGTCTATTTACATGTTTAACATCCTACCTTTGTGAAACTGGATTTTCAGCGGTGGATTTTGGAAGACAAAATATGGATCTCAGCTAAATAGAGAAAAATTGAGAGTATCCATTTCTAACATTATAGTCCAGTAACTTTATACATCACAGCATGCGTCAAATCCGGTAGCTCTGATTTTTTGTAGACTTGTTTATGATGTTAGCCTTATGAATAACCCAAGTTTGTGACCTCGACCGCCGAACGCAACTTTGTCAAAAATCGAAAAAACCGGCGAAAAAAATCAATTTTTTTCAAATTTTTGCGATTTTAACTCCGAAGGACTAGTTTTTGAATAAGACTAAATTTGCTACAATATGATATTAAAATTGTCTCTGTAGGCCCAATACTTTCCGAGATCAATCCTTTCAAAGTTTATCATTTTTTTCGAACTTCGCATTTTTTGCAATTTTGTCGTTCTGAATGAATTTTGACCCTGATTATACTATCGAAGCCCTGTACTTTTATGATGGGACGTTAAAAAGAAAATGAGGAGTATGAACGATGATGTTCAAGCTAAGCTACGAATAATGAAGTAAAAAAGATAAGTACAACAAAAGTTGATAAGTTTATTTGTTGGGAAATTGAGTAATATTCAAAATTAAAAAAATTGAATTAGTTTAGCCCTCTTGGAAGGTCCCGGTTGAGGTTCGTCCGTATCTGGATCGACGTATTGGGATGGTGATGAGTCGCCAAGTTGTTGTGGCCACAAGTCATCTTTCATTTCGACATCGGACAGATCGTCGCCTTCTGGGATATCTACTACTGCAACATCAGGTATATTGTCACAAGAGACCCCGCTGCAGTGCCTGCAGACTGATAAGTATTTTTATCCTACCTTCCTGCAGCTGCACGTTTTCGCACAACCCTTCGTCCAGCTGCAAGAAATCATCCGCAAGAGGTGTTGTGGGGCTGCATCTCTGGTCATCATTTTGGGGATGAGGCCTTGTGGCGTGGATATCCACCCCCAGGAGAGGCGCACTTGACCTTCACTTAAAGTCTCCTTACATATGAAATACAAATCAACGCTGGGACTGGGATCAGACATTTTGTAGAAAAATTTGAACTATCGGAAATGACGCATACTAGCCCATACTTTCAGGCGACAAAGTTACTGGATCATTAAGCCTTCCTTCGAAAAAATTTGCTCTGCAAGACCGGCAAGGAAGTCACTAATAATTATTAAATTTGTTTTAGTAAGTTTTGATTAAGAAAGTTTTGATTTAGTAAGTTGTTTTAATTAAATAATTTAATTATTGAATAATATGAAGAAATGTATTTTGTTTTGTATGTGTGTGCTCTCCTTTCAGTCAGTTAATAATTTTTTTCAAATAATATTTTCTCATAAAGATGCAGGCGTATACTTATAATGTGTTTGCGCCCTACATGTTGAGAAACGCTGGTGTTTGCGAATAATGTGGTGCAAAACATTCAATCCACTAAGATCACATGTTCAGTTCAGACTTTGAAATATTGAATGCGGAAAATAAGGGAATAAAACTAAATTTCCTAGAATTGCTACAGATTGATGATTTTAAACATTCGGGCCTCCTATTGGATTGCCAAATCGACCATACTAGAAGCCCCCTTCTTTATCATTTTAAAATCGCGAAACTACCTGACTAGCAGCTCAATATGAAAGTCCTCCCTATCTAATAATTTGTATATATATCACTGTATTAACGTTTTCTACCTAATTTGTTATATACATATTTGTGGTTATTGAAGGTTTTTTTCGAGAAATATAATCAGTTTGCATTTAGCATCCGAAGGAGATGAAGTCTTACAGAAACGTACGGCATACATTATTGTTTTTGATAAATACGTATTAATTAATATTTAACCATTGTTTCAATATATTAATCGATTCACATCAGATATCGGCACTATCTATCCAAAATACAGACAAACATATGCCACTGACTGGTGATTATATATTTTTATTGAATTTTTAAATCTTAATTCCAAGAATTAAGTCCCATACTAAATTGCCACTCAAATATTTCTATATATATATATATATTTCTATATATATATATATATATATATATCTATATATATATATATATATATATATAATATATATATATATATATATATATATATATATATATATATATATATATATATATAGATATATATATATATATCTATATATATATATATATATCTCTATATATATATATATATATATATATATATCTATATATATATATATATATATATATCTATATATATTCTCGCACATCACTCGGTGAAACATCATAAAGAAGAAAGTATAAACTTTGAAATAAAAAAACATTTGGCTTATGTTTCACAATATAAAAAATATTTAGATACTCTATTTAGCAGTAACGAAAAGTCGACATGTTTCGAGTTATGAACTCATCAAGACTGACTGATAGGAGAGTATTACATCCCATTTTATAAAACAGAAAAAAGCAAAGGTGATAACTGAAAATCAATTTGTTCGTTTACAAGGGGTAATTGACTATTATGGGCGGAACTTATTTCGAGAATTTCAAGAAGGTCAAGACGCTTTCCTTTGTTTACAAAATATTTTGCGACGAATGTCCTGCATTCTATATTGGACAGACAGGAAAGAATATAAATATTCGCGTTGAAGAACATAAAAAGTCAATTTTACAAAACAAAAAACCACTGGCTTCTCTGAACATTGTATAAAATTCAATCACTTCCTGGATTTCAACAAAACCAAATTGTTACATTCAGGTAACAAAGGAAAGCGCCTTGACCTTCTTGAAATTCTCGAAATAAGTTCCGCCCATAATAGTCAATTACCCCTTGTAAACGAACAAATTGATTTTCAGGTATCACCTTTGCTTTTGTCTGTTTTATAAAATAGTATGTAATACTCTCCTGTAGTCAGGCTTGATAATGAGTTCATAACTCGAAACATGTCGACTTTTCGTCGACATGTTTCGACATGATATATATATATATATATATATATATATATATATATATATATATATATATATATATATATATATATATATTTATATATATATATATATATAAATATATATATTTATATATATATATATATATACTATTTATCAACTGGACATTTCAGACAATTCTATTTTAGTTTCAAGCTGTGAGTAATTTTATAAATTCAATACTTAATTAATGAAACACGGAAATAGAAACCTTCAAGCCTCATAATAGCAAGACGCTTTAGCACCCCTGGAAACTTATTTTAGTGTGCATGATAAATATCAACGAACCAAGATAATTCGCGTCCCTTCTAGTTGTTCCTCTCAACACTTAAGCAGTTGTTTTACTATGAAGCAAATTTCATGAGTATAATTTATATGTTCCACTCGAACTGACTGCTGATGCTGAACTGTAAACTGCTGCTCATAAAAAATTCAGAACAATTCAAGTGAAAAGACGAATGAAAGCATTTTTTTCTTGAAGTTTCAGTACATGCTAATATTTTATACGAGCAGGTAAAATACTGCGTCGATTGGTGTGACACTGCTGAGTTATGAGGTAGCATTATACAAATAAACACTGTTGTAGAGAGAAAGAGTGAGAGTTTGAAGAGGAAATCTTTTAAAGGGAGTTACACCAACCATTCATTCATTAGTTACCTGAAACGCAGCCTGGAATTTTTGCTGTGACCGGTTAGCTGCATTTATATGGATTTTTTTCTGCAAACAGGGATTATTGTACACGCAATTCGTATAATATATGTGTGTATGATATGGCCATGGATTTATTAAATATTTTCCATTCACCATCCTTGGGAGAGAAATTTCTGAATAAGCGCTCATAACAAAAATGCCAGATTAACGATTTATTCAAAAGGGAATTCTTCGTCCATTTGCACGGATATGATAACCATATTTCCACACTTTTAATAACTGAACGACAAGTCATTGTTATAATAAATGTTAGGGGTATCTTGCTCAACGCTTTGTGAAATATAATGAATTAAAAAAAGCAATCAAATATAAACTCTAATCAACTTCCACTATAATAAATGTGACAACTAAAATTACCCCTTCATACGTTAAAATATAACATTAAAACTATCTGCACTAACAAAAACAATTTAGTTTCATTATTAGTAAATAATAAAGACCTGACCAAAAAAAGGGCTATAAAATACATTGTAATGAATGTGAGTGATGCCTGTTTTGAAGGTCCAGGTTGTATTCAAAAAATTGTCGAAGAACTGAATCACTGAAGATCGACACGTGACATACCGCGAGATTGAAGCACCTTTGTGAATTTCAAAGATCTCAATTCAATAACTTTCGAACGAAGAATCGGAGGTTAAGAATCAGTTGGTTAACCGAAACAAAGAAAGAAGTTAAGGGTCAACTGATGTCAAAAAACTCAAGACTGCTTCAACGCAAGAAACTATGAAAACGAGTGCATCATCGTCAGTGGCGATGAATCGTGAATTTCCTCATATGAACTCATGAAAAACGCCTGTTTGTATGTTCCAAGGTGAAGAAAAACCAACAAAAGTTATCCGTTATCAATGTGTGTCCAAATAGATGGTCGCGATACTTTTCTCAAAACAATATCATGTATCAACAATTCCTACGCAAGATCAAAGATCTGTCACTGCCGATCAGTGTACAACAATTTTGTTGCAAGAAGTCATCGCTGAGCTTCGAAAAGAATCACGAAAGACATTGCAAGTTCGCTCAAAGATCATAAAACAATTGAATTTTTATCGCAACATAACGTCTAACGTAATTGTTAGACCATCTTGTACAGTACTAAACTAAGTTCCAACGCTTTCTCTACCTTGTCGAAAATCTAAAACGGACTACGTGGTTAAAGGTTTAAGTAGCCAGAACAAGCATTGGAATAAGTCATTTGTACTGTATCAAAAAACTAGTTGAATAACTGCTTCCAGAATTGGTTCAAGCGCATACAAAAAGCACTGATCTTCATGGAGAATACTCCCAAAAACAGTGAAGTTTCAGAAATTATCTACTGTTTTTTTTTCAAGCTCTATATGCAAAACTTGTAAAACAACCCTCGTACCTGCTCCTGCACGAATTTATTGGAGAGTATCACCTGACTGGAAGATTATATGTTTCGTCTTGTAGATAGCTTCTTCATCGATACATTTGGCAAAATAATCGAAAACTGCAGGAAAATTGCATCTAGCAAATTTAAAATGGGGTTTTTGTCGTATAAAAGTTCTGAGGTATGCGTTGGAAATGAAATTGATGACATACCTGACGGTTTTGGCTTAGGGCCATTGAATGCCATATACACGAGGGGCGGATTCTTTAGGTCTATAAAGAACGTTTTATTTTGGAAGCCACATTGAATTTTATGATCAGACTGGTGTACTATGTCACGGATGCATTTTATATCCTTGAAAATAATAATCGACGGTTTTTCCATTTCCCCAGGAGTTTTATTGTGAGAAAACTAAGAACTTCTGCCATAATTTCATCAGTTGCATTTTCTCCGAAATGAATAGAGTATTGCACTGTAACTACAGCCCACAGTGAGTTTTAGTGGGTTTAAAATCCTTTTTATACCTCGTGGATCAGGATTTTTTTTGTTTTTGTATGTTTTTTAATGTTTTGTTTACCTTCACAGCCCCTCCAAATCGATTTAGAGGATGAGGAAAAAAATCGGTCGAGGAAAATGTGAGTAGAGGAAAATTAACCTTCTCTGCCAGAAAAACTTCATCCCTTTCTTCTGAAGCAATAAAATACTTTTCAATGTAATGTTCACAATACCGAAAGTACTTCACAAACAACTATTCTCTTCTGATAGTCAATCTACAACCATTGTAACACCGATGAAAAATTGAGAATTTTAATCTATACTATAGTAATTTTCCTGAATACTGCTATGAATTTTCTCGAATATAAAATTCAGACGCGGAGCAGACGATTATAGCTGTCTTACAATAAACTACTACATATTTTTCCTTCTGTTTAATGGGTAGGATGTTGAGAATTCGAAAACTATATGATATTTCTTCTCTTGAAACAAACTCCACAAACAATTTATTAATTTTATGTTATTGTGCAAATATATTCCGTTTTGTGCTTTTGCTATTCCATTTGTGGCTATAGCAATTTTTGTTATTTCAATTGACCTCACCAATTCAGCCGAAAGAAATAAAAATTTAACAGAATTTCGTGGAAGTTCAGTGTTTGGGAATGCTTACTGTTTTATGTCAATCCTTTTGCTGACGACTCAATGCTTTTGATATACGACTCGTTCTCTATCTGTGAAACTTTTCCCAGAATTCACCGAAACTTTAGTTCCAGCGTGAAAGCTTCATAGTCGACTTTTTTGATTGTGATTTATTACCTAACGAAGAGATCTTTGGTTGACAGTGATGAGCCTTATAAATATGTTCGAAGCTAAGTGAAAAAACAACCAATTTGTGTACAGAAAAAATCAATAACTTGTGGGACAGGCGTTACTACATCAATGCTTCTAGGAATACTCTGTACTTCTGTAGTGATTTATACCACCAGTATTTTCATCTCATCCATAATTTGAATGAAACTTTAGAAGCAGGTTGAGGATTGATTCAGATATTCAATCACAATATTAAAACAATGGTTAATAATAACAATTTACACATTTATTAAAAGAAATAACGCATGACGCACGTTTCGGTGGAACTTCACCTTCTTCAGATGCTAATGGCAAACTGTTTTGTTTGCTATTAGCATTGAAATATCATTAATTGAGAATTGATTTATTCGAGCTATTATTCACTTTGCATATTTTATTACATAAATTGGAAGAAGTTTTTTTTTGAAGATTGAGATTACTCTTGCATTTTTTCATTCATTTTATATTCAGATTTTCTCTGATATGTATTTTCCCGGAAATAACAAAATTAAATTCAGTTTATCAGTCTCTGAAATTTTTTTTGTGGATGAAATAAAGACAGTGCATACCTACTTTAGACGCAAATGTGAAGAGAGTTTCCATTAAGTGAATTATTCAGATTAATTTGCAGGGGGAGAAAATTAAATTTTCAAATTATACATGCAGAACTCTTTCTTCATTCAACGCATCCGTTTCAGACTATAGAGTTCTTTACATTATTCAGAGAGGTCCCTTTTGAAATATTCAATATTTTCGAAAGGAGGCTACCATGAACTCAGTTGAGACCAGGATCGAGGCCAGGATCAAACTTATCATTGATTAATTAATCTTGTTCGATTCAGCGGTTCGTCACATCGTCTGTGGTAGAATAGATCCTGTAAGATTCAGTAACTACAGGACAGAGACAAAATACACATTCCTAGTAGTTTAATGTCGTAAACAAAAAAGGTAAAATTTCATACATTATCAAATGCTATGACATAAATACAGATTACTATTTTTTTACTATTCTGTATTTTCACTAATTTTTTCAATTGTTGATGTTTGAAAAACGGATTCAATGATATGTTAAAGTTTAGTCATGAAATTCCAGATTGAAAAAAAACAAAATTAACATATCACTGAATTCGTTTTTCGAACATAAACAGCCTTCAATAACTAAAAGATACCAGACAAGCATATATTACCACTAAAATTTGTCTAAGATAAAAAAAGTAATGAAATGAAATTGGAAAATGAAACTGGAGTTCTGATCGAATTATTTCCCAGACTCATTCAGGTTTCTCAAAAAAAATGCTGCGTCAACGGTTAGGGTGTGAGCTAACGAACGATTCCATTTCATTAGATACTATTAAACCAATATATCCCTCGAAATAAATTACTCTCCCCCAATTAATGACGTTATATCAACACTTATACAAACCGTCACGTGACTAGAATATTTCCAGTAACTGGTGAAGCACTTAAGCTTGATTCGTAAACCGAAAATCCACCAGATATTCATCTTCAACTTCCGGCTAGAAATTTTCCGTTTATGTTATAATTTGTGAGAGATTTTCCATTTATTCGATGTCTTATATGCCAAAATATAAGTAACCGAATAGAATCTAGAATGGTTCATTTTGATTGTCCATTATTGCTGTCAAATAATCTGCCTGATAATCAGGACAATATACGTTAAGAAGATCTCAAGAACAATGAAAAAGTTTAACTTATTGGTTCAACCGAATATTCAAAATTTTTTTTTTCGGTCTCCTGCTCCAAATGAAGCATTGTGCTAAATTTATTCAATGCCCAGTTTCACTAATACAGGGCTATAATCGATTTCAAAGAAATTAATTCATATTCAGATCTGCCTTAAACAAATATTCCAATTTAGTAGTATTTTCAACATTATAATATATATATATATATATATATATATATATATATATATATATATATATATATATATATATATATATATATATATATATATATATGCTGAACGTACTTCAACTTCAAGACTTTTATTTTCCGTCTGTGTAAATTGACAATCACTCTCATCGAGAACAGTTTACACAGGGCTTCAGTACCAAAACCGGAGAACTGCATAGCCAGTACATAAATTTCGCTTACTTTCTGGGTCCTACAGGTTTATTCCTGTTTATCCCGGTAATCCTACGATTCCATTCCTCCAGCTGTATATTTGGAGGATATATCAAGATGTCTTATTTATGTTATGCCTGTGGGGGTGAATACGAAACATCGGGTTAGCAGTTTTCATGAATAATGAGGTGTATACGCTCTCGTTCCGATTGTTGTTATCGAGCTTGAATTTTTTGTTATTATACTGGCGATATTTATGGCCATGCCAAGAGTAAAATTCGATAATATAACCAGCTATCGAAACGTAGTATTGAGCTTGTTGTTTGGATTAACCTTATTACTGTGATAGACGACTGGATGTTTCGAAAAACATGTCGCTGCCTTCAGTCGACCTATAAAAAGTATAATAACCAGGAATTCAGTAGTTTTATATTAAATACTTTCGAGCGATTTATAATATTGTGTTCATAACTTGGATTTGTTTGGCTAGGTTTGAATATTTAGAAACAAATATGTTGAACAACATTAGCCTTGGTGAATAAAGTATGTAACAATAACCAAAACAAAACTTGATTTCACTATCTTTGAACTTAAACTATCACGTAGTTAAGATGGTTTCTACATAAAGTGAACAAGAAGAATTCTTCAATAATTTAAAAAATTATCTTTCCAAGGGAGTTGGTCATATGTATTCCCCAACGAGAATTCTACATTCACAATCCAACAGCGAATTGAAGAAATCGTCAAGTCACCCCGACTAAAATTCTGAATACATCTGTTTCGATCTTATTAGATCTCATCAGTGCAACTTATTTGACCGAATTAACAAATTTATTATTGTTTCTCAATAGAAATCGTGACCGAGCTACTGTCTGGATCACAACCCAGAGCGCCATTCACCAAGGTTGAGTTGACGAATAAAATATTATCAACAGGAGAATTCCCAACAGAATTGAAAGGGTCAAAGGTTATACCAATTTATAAAAACAAAGGAAAACCAGAAGATGTAAATAATTACCGACCCATATGTTTATTAAGCACTTTCTCTAAAATAATTGAGAAAATAATAAAGATAATGATCCATACCAATATGGATTCCAAAAACAAAGTAACACACAGAGTACAGTGGTCGACCTACTTGAGTACATCTCTAAAGAAATTGATAATGACAAGTATGTAGTGGCGGTATTTATAGACCTTCAAAAAGCTTTTGACACCGTGGACTTGGAAATATTGTTGTACAAGCTTCATAAGATGGGAATGAGAGGAGTTTGCTATGGACTGTTGAAAGCATATACCTGTGATAGAAAAATATATACCACTGTAAATGGATATGATAGTGAGATTGAGAACATAAGTATAGTTGTACCTTCAGGATCAGTGTTAGGCCCCCTGGAATATCTACTATATGAACACAGTATCAAATACCTTATGCTGAAATCAAAATACTTCATGTTTGCTGATGATACTGTTATCATACTGTCAAACAATGATATTAAGCAACTGGAAAAAGGTATAAACTCTGATCTCGAACTGTACTACAAATGGCTGTGTCAAAATAAATTAACAATTAACACTAGTAAGACTGTTTACATGATATTTCATCAAAAAACTAAAAAAAAATGTGATATTAAGTTAAGTATAGATGATATAAATTTGAAGGAAGTAACAGATTACAAGTATCTGGGACTACACTTAACAAATAAATTATCATGGGATAAGCACATTGAACATGTAATGACAAAAATTGCTCCAATGGTTGGTGCAATTAGGAGGTGTACAAAAATTATAAACTACAATACAAGAAGATTATTATTCAACACCTTTGTGGAGCCACATATTAGATACTTGATTGTGTGTTGGGGAAGTGCACCTAAGACCTTACTATCGAAACTACAAAGAATGCAAAATAGGATCATCAAAGCAATCTTTGATCTGGACTTTTATACTCCAACAGAAAAAGTTTATGAATCAACAAGTATATTGGACGTTGGCAAGTTAAAAACACTAGAACAAGTGAAATATATATATGACATCAAAAACAAGAATCTAAAAACCAATGTAAAACTAAATCAAGTTAAAGACTGCCACCAATATTCCATAAGGTCGAAACAACAGCTGAGAACTTGCTTCTATAGGACAGCAAAATCTAAGAACAATCCAGTCAATAATAGTATAATTTCATATAATGCCACACCACAAGAAATCACCAGCATCTCCAATATAAGGAAAATGTGCCATAGCCTTCAGGATTATTTGAGGAAATGAAATGAAAAAAAAAAAAGTTGAAAGAAATTTTTTTTTATTTATGTTATGATTATATTGTTAAAATTGTTTTGTTTTATATTTCATTATTGTAAAGGATAAGGCTCTGCAACCAGTACTTGATACTGCATTAGGAGTCATAAATAAAAACTACTTTATTATATATTATTATTATTATTATTGGAAACCAACAATTGACCGCTTAGATTGAAAATGCAGAATCCCGTCGGAAGAATACATAACTTCCTGACATTAAATGTCTACTCAGCAACTATGGTGTATGTGATTCCAAAGCACGCTAACATAGCGTTTTTAAAAGCTCTGGACATACTCACGAGAGTGCGCTCCTGAAGTACTTGTTGCGATTTACGCAAATATTCAAAATCAAATAATGAAAAATATACAAGTTGACCATGGTCAATTTAATATACTACATAAAGTGAACGAAGAAAATTCTTCAATATTTAAAAAAAATCAAACAACTTTCCAATATATCCAGATAATATGTAGTATATTAAATTGACCATGGTCAACTTGTATATTTTTCATTATTTGATTTTGAAGAAGGTTTCCATCAACTATGTAATATTCCTGGAAATTATCAAATGCACGCATTTTTTGAAAGCATCTCAAATATCTTTCAAACATGTAGGATGAAGAAAATGAATTAACGTGAATCAATTATGTGATAATTCGTGAAATGCCCAGATGCAATTATTTTAAGATAGTTATAAAGCAGATAAAATACAACACTTTCCAAGATTCAAAATTGGTTTTGCATGAGTGTTTTCTATTGGTTGATTTTTCAAAACGGTGCAGACTGAATGTAGCTTAGTCTTCGGTCAACGTTTTCCACAGCTGCTGAATAGATCAAATAAACAAAATTTTCATTGAGTCTTATTTAGGACAGTCAATAATTCGTTAGCAATTAAGTAGGACCACGCACGAGCCGCCAACCGCGGCGGTTGGCGGTCGGGCGGTTGTTAATTTGTACAGGAATATATGGTAGACAACGCACGGGCAGCCGCGTAACCGCGCGGTTGGGCGGTAGTCGACATCGGGCGCGGCGAACGCGGCAACCGCGCGGTCTTGCGGTTGTCGATTTCTACAGACTCGAATGGCAGACCACGCACGAGACCGCAATATCACGCGGTTTCCCTTCATTATTAATTTAACATTTGTAGTAAATTTGATATTTTTAGTCACTCCGGTAATTTCCTTTTCAATTTTGTTCAGTAATTCACCGAAAGACGACGTTGACATACTGGTATAATTGAAAAATTTGTCTTCGAAGCTTCTCAATTTTCTATAGAAAATTACGAATGCTCCTTTACTACTTCTTTGTTGAAGCAGAGGGTGAATCCAATATTTTGCATTGCAACGGCGTTTGTTTCGCTTTTTAGATAGAATTTGAATTTGCCAAATGGCTAGAGTTACTACCGCGGACACTTTCATGACGACTAGCGATCAACAAACCGCGACGGCCACCGCAAGAGCAATCCGCGTTCGACCGCGCTACCGCTCGACCGCCAACCGCGGCGGTTGGCGGCTCGTGCGTTGCCACCCTAACGGTTTCTCAACAAACTAGGACAGTGAACAATAAAAACTACAGATTCTTTTGATTATTTCGCATTCATTTGAATTAATTTTTGTTCAAATTATTGTGAATTTCAACAATTTCAATCTTAATATAGAGCAATCAGGCCCAACAAGCGAGTTTTTCATCAGTTGCGTGTTCACAATATGACCCTTTTGAAAAATTTGCGTTAATACTTTCTCTATTCATTTACTGGTACAACCTAAGTTGATGTAAGAGAATAAAATATATGAGTTTCAATTTCCATCAGCTGGAAGATGAAATTATAATTTGAATCGCATATTCTATCGATCAAGTGTTCTGCCATAATTTGAATAATTGAATAGTCCCCATATGTTTCATAACCTGTAAAGAAAGTTGAAAGAGGCAATTTGCTATTTGTGTTAACAAATCCATAAAATCGTTTTTAATTTCATTCAAATCAAAACAATTTCACGCTCTAATTCTACCGCAACAAAAGAAAACTTTTGATAATTACTCTATCGCTCATGAGTACAATTAATGCAAACCTGAACTAACGAATAAGTTTGGGAGAAACAAAAAAGTCCATTCGTGTTTATAAAGGAGAGATTGAGTGGTAAAAGTCACTTCTTTTCAACTCTAATGCAATGTGAGATCCAACGAAGTTTACTTTCAGTATGTTGGCTCTAATTGAAGTATATTAAATTGTGTACCTTCGTCAGCTAGTCTTCAAATTAGACTTGTTCTTTGTACACGCGATCTTGTAACACCTTGATAGAGGGCCGCAGAATAACTGAACAATAGTATTCTATTTTATACTCCTTAATATAAATATATGTATATACATATATATATATATATATATATATATATATATATATATATATATATATATATATATATATATATATATAAAATGAAGTGAACGAAGACATATATTTAAAACTAATCAAACAAACCTCCTAGCGGAGCTGGTTATACGAGTTCACGAAACATCGAAATGCCTCCATATACCTTGGATGGTGTATGTTAGAAACATTAAGTTGTTTATCACAATCAATGGAAATGATAGACAGTCTGTTTCGCCCTTATTTGGGGCTCATCAGCATCATCCATCCATAGAAAGGCATTTCGATGTTTCGTGAACTCGTATAACCAGCTCCGCTAGGAGGTTTGTTTGATTAGTTTTAAATAAATGTCCTAGTTCACTTCATTTTATTGCCACGAACGTGTATCGATAACACGAAGAATTCTGTTTTCTATTCATTGGCTACCTGTAAAAGGAATAAAATTGGAGTGCTTGTTACTTGCGGCGTGTGAATGTTGAATTACATCGAATTGTTGTATCAACTTTACTCGTGCTTAGCGAATATAGTAACCACCTTCGGGTGTCAGGACGTACGAGTTCTCGTTGCCGAAGTGTTTTCTTCTATCTGTAAGATGTGGTTCATTTGTTTCCGACTGGTGGCGCTGTGTCATATTTATATGCCATATAGTCGCTGGAAGGAAAATATAACGCCGTTAGAAATATTTGGTTGGTTATCACTTTCGATGGATGGATGATGCTGATGAGCCCCAAATAAGGGCGAAACAGACTGTCTATCATTTCCATTGATTGTGATAAACAACTTAATGTTTCTAACATACACCATCCAAGGTATATGGAGGCATTTCGATGTTTCGTGAACTCGTATAACCAGCTCCGCTAGGAGGTTTGTTTGATTAGTTTTAAATAAATGTCCTAGTTCATTTTATTTTATTGCCACGAACGTGTATCGATAACACGAAGAATTCTGTTTTCTATATATATATATATATATATATATATATATATATATATATATATAGATTTATATATATATATATATTTATATATATATATATAGATATATATTTATATTTTTTTTACTTTTCTTCTCTTAGCAATAACATCACATTTGAATAAGAAAACCGACATTATTGAACATTTAACGTCACGAAATTCGGAACTTTCTCCAAATTTTTGAAGGATTAAACGGAATGTGGTGTTTATGAACCCTCGAAAACTGAACAGTCGAAACACAGACAACTATGTTCCATAAAATTTTTTCGGCTATGCCCGCCTTCAGTTAGTAATTAAGTGCTATTCAGTCTAATACCAGCAGTCAGACCTACAGTTTTACGCCGGTTCCGTACGGCCAATGGACTTGAATCGTCATTACAACAGATAAAATTTTTGAACCGCTAAATTTCATACATACACACACTCAAGAGCAAGGTGGGACTCGAACCCACGATCCTCGGTTTACAAGCGATCCACCCTACCGCTGGACTACCGAAGGAAACCACAGAAATTCTTACCCACATTGCGCTCGAAATGGAATTCTGAAAAATTGAAAAATCATAAAATTGAAAAATACCGGCCTCAGCCGGAAAAGCTTTCGTGAAACATAGTTGTCTATGTTTTCACAATTCTCAATTTTTTCAAGTTTCAAAAACGCCAAATTTAATATCAGTCAGTTTTTCAACTCAAAAGGCTTCTTATAGCTAATAAAAGAGACGCCAATAACAAAAAAACACATGCAAGAATAATTAACAATATACATATATATATATATATATATATATATATATATATATATATATATATATATATATATATATATATATATATATATATATATATATATATATATATATATATATATATATAATCATATATATATATATATATATATATATATATATATATATATATATATATATATATATATATATATACACATACAAACATACATACACATACTTTTTATTACTTGTTCTATCAAAAAAATGTATTCCTTATAAAAACTTTTGCATATTCTGAAATTAGGTATTGTGATGAATTTATTTGAGTTAAACTCGATTAATTTTGAAGTTAATGTGAAACGTAAGACGAGTGTAATTCAACAGAAAAATACAACTCCTGTGAAAGAAACCTGGGTGTTTTTTCACTGTATTTTCTTAATTATTTCGAATATGTGGAATTTTTGTGATTCCGCTTCGTATAAATAGTGAAATTACAAAACTTAAAAACGAAGAATCTTTTGCATTGATTCAGCCTGTATAAACGTAAGAGACATGAATCCCCAATTAAAAACAGAAGTTTAATCAAAGCAAAATTCCACTGTCCCGTGTTTGCCGGTAGCGGGAGCTACCTACTACCCTCAACATATAGGGTGAGGCACCCTAGCGAAAAAAGCCAATCGAGTTTATTGCTTACTGTTCTTTATACCTTTCGTTTATAGAAATACCATTTATCTTGTGCTCATCTATGGTGGAATTGCGATAATACGTTGAAATTTGTTATGTTGTTCTCAACGACCGGAAACCGAAAGGTTTTATCCGTTTGTTCTACGGTGGGCAATTTGTTTCTACACATCTTTTCGACAACGTTTCATCAAATGGTAGAAAAAAAGGTATACGCCCCATTTCATCAGGCTGTTCCACTAATAATGAAGGTATTCCAGGGATACCTGAGTTATCGTTCTCCTATTCTTCTTGCTTCTACACGGTTTGGAAACTTCAAATTACTTATCCATCAGAGCAAAAAAAAGATATCTTTGTGAATATTTATTATTTTTTCAAATAACTAATTACGAACTCAATCAGCAAATTAAACCTGTGTATGGGTTTGTGATAAGTTGAGTAGGACACAATGTTATCTATTGAATTTCATGTAATTGTTTGGAAAAAATTACATCTATAGGCATTTTATCTTGTTTTTGCTGAATTATTATCATTTCTCAAATCGAATTCGTCCACAAGAAATTGTGAAAATCGCTCTGAGCCTTTATCAGAGAGGTTGATGTTAAAATCGCAATTTTTTTGTATGAACAAGAATAAAATCTGTTAGGAAATTTGTTTCCTTTAATTATTCATTTCGATCCTTGATTATCATTATACGAAGAGATAGGTTATTTTTGAAACCCAAAGTCATTTCTCCACTTCAAAATCGTACGTAATTCATAATAACACAATGATATTATCATACTCATATCTTTATATTTGAACAAATTATCTTAGTAGGATTTAAAAACTGTAGTACTTACCTAAATGCATCATCGCTATCCTCAACTTCTACTGAGTCACTTCCAAATTTAATTATTTATTGACAAAATGACAACAATGCTCATAAACGTATATGAATAACGCTGACTGGAACGCCTGAAAACGGTTTAATGATAGTCGTGATGAACATAGTTTAAGGCCTATCTTCCATTTGCCGATTGTCTAGAGTCAAGGCTACCCAACATTTTTAACAGTCGCAAAATGGATGATTCAAAAATCAACAGCGAGTCACTGACCACTGACGTTCGTATTTTTGTTATTTCTTATAACAATAACCTTTCTTAAATTAAGGTATTGTGGAATAAAAGAAATCTAACATTCTGAAATTGTTGTTGTTGTTTAATTTAAATTTTATGAGTTCAATTAAAATAATAACATAAACAGCATCTTCTGCCAAATAGAGGAATACAATTAATAAGTTTTCTGACCAGTCTGATGATACCTATTTTGTACCATATGATTTATATTTTTTATATTGTATATGTGATTCCTCAACGTTAAATAAACCTTCGGCAAGTTAGTAATTGAGAGCACTGAAATGCCTTCCAAATGAAGGATTGTGATATTCAAAATGGAGAATTTAATAGTTAGTCAATTACAGTAAAAATCATAGAAAATTCTCAATTTTTCTTCATATGAACAGGAAAACCGTTCTTTCACCTGATTTTATGAGATCAGTACAGAAAACAATGCATTATTCAAATTTACTGATTCACATATCTGCTCATGATATGATCTCATCTGGTAAATGCTTCAATTTCTCTTTCTCCAGAACGTTTCGAATGTAGTACATGTAGATGTCAAATTTTCCGTGATATCAATATCATACCCAGTTATTAGCTGAATTCCTTATCCATTGAATTTCAATATTCAAAATGAAACATTTTCAGTCATCTTCAAATATTCCTTTCTCATTTTCTTTCTCATATATTTTTTTATACCGAAATATTTCTTGTAGTAATTAGTGTACATTTTTATGTTTCTCGTGGCATAGAAATCAAATTTTTATGTGGGTATTTAATTCATGCTATACGTTAGGAATTTTTCACATAATATAATATTTTTTATTTCAAAAATATCTCTTCAATATAGTGAGTGTGAAATGGCGAATGCGCTGGTTATAATTACAAAGAAGTGAAAGTAGTGGTGTTTTCTCACTCATACGTTATGTCAACACCAATTTGAAATGAAATTATCATTCAAATGATTTTTTTTTTTTATTTTGATTTGTTTGTAATTTACCTATAACTAGTGACTACAATGTATTTCGAGTTTCTAGAAATCCATTGCGATATGTAGAAAGATTAAACTGCCATGACACAGACTACTTTGTTCAATCTCCCACAGGAACTAGAATGGCTAAATTAAGAGCTTCAAAACTACACTTCAATCCTTCACCGTTTTAGTAAATTCGGAGGGACGATTATTCGGTACATAACCAGTTTTGAGTGTTTCAGACACGCCATAAACTTTGGAAACAACCATTCGAGAAGCTCTCAAATTTGTATTTCCACTTAGCAGCTTTTACTAGCGAGGGAAAGCTCAGGTGCAGCTAAAATCTGCCCCCTTCAGAACCCTAATCCATCGCATGATTGTAACGCGAAATCGTTTTCCACACTCTCTTTAAAATGGCTTATAAATTATGTCCGTCCTGAATATATATATAGTTACATCATCGGTATTAGTCTTCCTTTCAACTTTGCTGCTTGAAATGAAAAATCATTTGGGGATAGTGTTTTTGAGACGAACAGAAAAAAGTTTATTCTGAATATATAAACTGCATAATCCTATATATATATATATATATATATATATATATATATATATATATATATATATATATATATATATATATATATATATATATATAAACCGGTTAGCGAGAAAATCTGGCAACGAGGTATTTTCTTTGAAACGATTGAACGTATAATTATCAAATTTTAGAGTTATGCACAGGATTGTATTTTTCGTTTTTCAGAAATCCTGTCAAACTTGAGTGACGTCAGCATTCAGTGTACCGCCGCCATCTTCAATTTTTCTAAATAGCACCGCAGGTAGAGTGATATATCGTAGAAAAGCTGATTTTGTCCTATTTTCAAAAATACAGAATACGTACCACATTACTAAAAAACTGAGAGAAACAATTTTCAAAGACATACTATATGTAATTTTTTAATTCATACTAACATACAAAAATATTTATAGTTTCCTTATAACAGGATCTCAAAATGTTGGTCACCAGTGTCTTAGCAATAATACAATCTGTATTTAAAGCTCCGAATAGAATTGTTGATCATTTATGGAGAAATTGTTTATATCTAAAGACATTTGAGAGTTTTTGAATCAGTTATGTCAGTTATAAAGTGGAGCCAAGTCGGGAGATCTTGCCGGCCACTCAACTACACCTCTTCAAACAATCCATCCCTGAGAGAAATTTGATGATTATACGTTTAATCGTCTTAAAAAAAACCTGGTTGCCAGACTTTCTCGCTACCCTGTATATATATATATATATATATATATATATATATATATATATATATATATATATATATATATATATATATATATATATATATATATATATTTATATATATATATATAGATAAATATAGATATATATATATATATATATATATATATATATATTGCCAGATCTCTGTGACGTACTAAAGTATCCGGAAATAAGGATATAATTTATATTATTTATATTGTATATGTCATTCTTCAAAGATGAATGAACTTTTATTATATTCTATAACTCTTCAGCAAATTAGTAATTGGGAGCACTAAAATCCCTTCCAAATGAACGATTGTAGTATTCAGTTTGATTACTGAGGTCACCTTCAAAATAAAACGTGTGTTTTTCTTATTATATATATATAGATACATACCTGCACACTGAAATAATATTGAATTCAGTCAAGTATCATATTAGCGTTATGAATATTCTAGATCTTTCAATTTGGCTCAAACGCAGGGAATTTCAGCAATATGGAATTATATTGAATAGGCTAACAACATTCGTTCTCCACGCTTGTCCAAGGTATTCTAAATAAAAAGCGGATGGTCTGGGCATGCTGGAAAATCATTTGTTTGATTCACCTCGCCTCATACTATTCATAGTATGTAATTAAATTACAAACCTGAATCCCTGCGAAGCGCTGCTATGTAAATAATTTTCATAAGGGCTGCCGTTCTGCAAAGTGGCCGGCATCAGTAACAGTCTAGCTTTCAGCTCGCGGTAAACTGAGGCCCTGAGCTTTTGTACTTCAAATGATCTATAACGTTCATTTTGTGGCCCCCTTATTCCTGCTGAGACGTTATGGCGGTCTTGTTCAGAAGAAAATCTCTTACTTGTGAACAGAGCCGTATCACATGGATGAAGTATCTTTCTTAACCTTCCAGGATAATTTTTGCATCCGATTCCAAACTTTGAAACATTAAAAAGATAAAGATTCAGCACATCTGGAAATTATATAAATATATGTAAATATATATATATATATATATATATATATATATATATATATATATATATATATATATATATAAATATATATATATATATATATATATATATATATATATATATATATATATATATATATATATATATATATATATATATATATATATATATATATTTTTTATATATATATATTTATATATATATATATATATATATATATATGTATATATATTATATATATATATCGATGGCCTAATTCCAATATCCCGTATCTGGAAAAACGTAGTTTTACAGGAAATGAAAAAAACTGTCTAATTCTGAAATTTTAAGGCATTTTTCATGTTTTATTGTTTAAATTAATGTTTTAAATTTTGTTGAACTTATCTAATGTAGAGTAATCAATATTTTGAGCTTTTGTTAATATTTACTGCAGATACGGGATATTGATGCAATTAAGTTCTTAAAAAATGCAGATACGGGAATTTAACAACTTTGAACGATCTTAATAAAATAGCTGGATTGAGTAAAGGCTTTAATGAAAAAAAATATTTGAATATTGAATACAACGTAATAAACATTCTTAAAAAAACAAAAATAAACATTCTTAACAATATTCTTATAGTCGTAAGTATTTAAAAAAATATATATACCTTTAGGCTTAAGGTTTGATAATACATAGCTATTAATTATTCAGTCGGAATATTATCATAAAAGGCATGACAATCGGCAGGAATGAATTATTTCAAATCTTTCAAATGATTAAATTTATCTATTTTAATTTTAAGTCTGTTCAAATGAAGCCCTGAATATTGAGTCACTTCAAATCCCTTTGGATTGATCCGCACAGGTAGTGGCTGATACTCATGGCTAAAGTTGATCTTGAAATGAATTCTTTTTTCAACTGGACAATATTTTAGCGCCCTTAAATCGGTTACAGTTGGGTCATTCACCCTTGTACCAGGGCGAATACTTTTGTAAACCATTTCCCTCACTGCATAGTTTCTAAAAATGGTTCAACAAAAAGGCTCTATATGGTTGTGGTTTTGCTCTCGCTTCTTCTGTTACTCGAATGTTATCATGAGGTAAGTAAATTTTTCTATTCTTAAGTTTTACTTCTATGAGATGATGGACACTATCACACTCTATTTGCGTGTGTCCTTTCACCAAATACTTTTGCTCAGTTGTCTGTCCTCTTTTTATTGCAAGGTTTAGCAGAGCATTAGACAAAACTGCATTTCTATTTTGGTAACAGCATCCATCTGACCATAATATAACTGGCAAATTAGTATCTGGGCAATTTTCTTCTATATGTTTGACTATCAAAGTGGTGAATGTAGAGGCACTTAAATCGCCCTCTGTTTCATCCCACCAATAATTTGCCCCATCATGAGATTCCAAGTTATATACTGTAAAATTGTGAACGGTTAATTTCTTCTTATAATATTATATAGCGCTGGCATTGATTAGTGGGCAGTTTTTCACTGCTTGTAGATCCATAGTAAAGGTGTAGTTTTTTAAATGGCAGGCTTCTTCTTTATCTTTTGTTTTCTCCTCTCGAGCAAAATTTTTTTGCTCTATATGATAGGCATAATCTTGTTCTTCTATATTTCCAACCTCGTGTGAAGCACACGTATCACATAAATCTTTCTTTGGTTTGTAAAGGCTTAAATTCATATCACAAAATGTTTTATCAAAAATAGTAGAAGACACTTTTGCTTTATTGTTAGTATTACAATAGGTTACATATTCCCTATATAGTTGCGCTTTCGACTGAATTATGGTTTCTAAATATAACTTACTACTATATTTTCGACAATAGTGAGATGGCATTTTGGGAAGGCTTTCGAACCACGAAATAAGGGTGGCCCTTTTTTCCTTGTTATCTTCATGCTTTACTGTTGATTCACGCATTTTACTTGTGGTGTTTAGACCATGTTCTGTTTTTTTAAACCACCTATGAACCATGTCTTCATTTAGCCCAAAGGTATTCAAAAACATTAATTTACATACTCTCTTCTTCTCATTGTTTTCATTTCTCAAATAATACCAGTATGTTCCACCTCTTCTGGAAGGCTCGATTCCTTTGGATGATCTTTTTGTTGTGGTGTACTCCATATTTCCGGTGATATAAGCCCTTTTCTCCCCCCAGTCCATGTTTCTCCAAAATGCTTCAAACATGAGTCTTCTGTAAATGTATTACAGAAATGTTTAGAAGATTTTTGACATACACTTGATCTGCAAGAATCGCCCATTTTTCTTTCTGGCCTGTTAATTCCGTAAGGAATTTCTTTCTTTTTGTTTCTTTGATAACCTACATACCTCATTCCCCTCATTCTTTTGTACTTTGTTTTATTGACCAACCTGTCGGCTTTATCTGCGTTTTTCTTCCGTTTACGTGTTTTGGTAACTTCTCCATCTTCTTCAGGTTCACTGTAAGTACTCAGTTCCTTATTATCAGGGTGAGAATCCGGATTATCAGGAGAATCGCCATCTTCCAAATATTCATTGTCGCTGTCATTAAAATCAAAATTCAAAACTTCTTAATCGCTTGTCTTTTCTTTTTGAAGTGACTGGTAATCTATTTTTTCATTTTCTCCATTTTCTGTGTCACTAAGAACCTCCCTTATCAGTTCTGCAACTTTTTGCATATTGTTAGTTTGGTAGTATTCCACTTCGGTTTTATTGTGTGTATCCCCATTATTTGTAGGAACTGTTTTATTGGATTCTAACACTGGAATGTTTTGACTTTCAAAATCAGAGTTGCTGTATTCATTAGTTTCTGATAAGGCGCCATCAGTATTTACTGTGTAAGTGGTGGTTGTTGTTTCTTCTGGGTGACTTTTTAAGGCCATCAGCAGGATCTTCTTTGCTCGTAAAGAATTCATCTAAAAAAAATGAGCCAGATAATTGTTAGCTGAACTTTCCTCTAATAAAATTTTTCTTATGAAACCAAGAAGACATATTGAAACGCAACCGTCTGAAGCTAGAACCATTTTTGTTTATCAAATTATTCTCTTAGGAGAGATAATAAGTATAATGTTTAAATACCGATAAAACCCCGACTCAGTCTCCATCTTATTTTTTTAAGAACCACTTTATTCTCTACCCAGGATAAACCATTGCTATCAAGTTTCTTTACCATGATCTAGAAACGTTCGAGTTTACCGCCAAAATGCAGTACCGAGAATACCCCTTATCAAACAAAATTATTAAAAAAAAACTATGCTAACATCCCTTATTGTAAAGAATAGTTTCAAGTAGCATTATAACTACACATTAAAGTATTTTTAAGAAAATATCAGTTAAGGCATATTACATTATCATGTAACTACAATATAAACCACAATTTACTTATCTTTTATAGATTTTTGCACAATAAACAATCACGTGTTTACCAGCATGATGTAAACGCCTACAAAAACAACACTGAACTAGCAGATACAGGGTATTTTTTCGAGCTTCCTAGAGTGGATCAGATACGGCGTATTATAAACGGTCGATTTAAAAATATTTCCCAAGGACTTACAGATACCGGATACTGTAATAATGTGTGAAATATCCTTAGCTTCACATTGCTCAGTAAATCTAAAAATCGTAAAATTGTCAGATACGGGGTATTAGAATTAGGCCATCGATATATATATTATGTATATATATATATATATATATATATTATATGTATATATATATATATATATATATATATATATATTATATATATATATATATATATATATATATATATATATATATATAATTATTTATTTGAATTGTTGTTGCCTATTTTGTTGTGAACTATTTTTAACGTTTTGATAATTATTAGCAATAACAGGCTTGGTGAATCTTAAAAAACTCGATTTCATTAAAAAGTTGACTTTTCGCCACGACATTCGTGACTTTTTCAAAACTTTTGAAAAATTGAAATTTCTTCGACATTTATTGATTTGAAAAATTTTGAATAGGTAAAAAAGACTACTATGTTTCATCAAAAAATTTTTCGGCTTTGGCCGTTCTCTGTTATTTATTACGTGCTATTCAGTCCAATATTATCATTAAAATCTGTTATTATTAGATGGTAAGGGAAACCACAGAAACCTTTACCGACGTAATGTTCGAAATAGGTTCAAATTATTTTGATTTTGAAAAGTCAAAGAATAGGGTACTATTTATCTTTTTTTTCCAAAATTTTTTTATTACGGCTGGGGCCGTCTTTTGGAACCACAGAAACCTTCACCCACGTAATGTACAAAATAGGTTTAAAATATTTGATTGTTGTCTTTAAAAAGACATTACTTGTAATTTTGGAGATCACATGTTCTAAACTATACTTTCTCTTTAAAAAATTTGAAAATTCTAGATGTTTACATTTTGTCTAAGAAGATAAGATGTTATGGTTAGGGTTTGTTTGTTGAATTATTTTGTTTTGATTTATGTTGTTTCTTAGAAAAATTAAAGAATTAAATCTGCGTATATTGAACTTAAATGTTTCATATCTGTTCTATCATTTACGACTTAATTTAAATTTTTTTGAATATGTAACATTTCTGAAATTTCTCTGCGTTTTTGATCTTTCTCTATTTCTAAAATTTTTTTTAAAAAGAAAGTATATATATATATATATATATATATATATATATATATATATATATATATATATATATATATATATATATATATATATATATATATATATATATATATATAGATCAAAAAGATCTTGAAACTATTCCAGGAGGTCTAAAACTATCAAAGAAACCATTACTTCAGTTTACTGTGGCCTTTCGATACAATCCAATATTCTTTTATTTCCAGAGAAGATACGAATAAAAATCATCAATATCATACATTCAAATTACTAGGTTTGAAGAAGGATTTTTCATCATTGAATGCTCGAAATCAACTTTACTGAAAAAATTTCTTTATGTTATATTGAAAATTCATGAAGAATTCCTCAAAAAAGATTCTCTCAAAGAACCACACACAAATATGAATGAATGTATGAATATATAAGACAGCCGTAAAGCTATTCCTTGCTGAAAAAATACTCTGACGTTTAGTTTGTTGACATAAAAAAACCATTTTTTGGATTGATTGGGCCGATACTTGGTGTAAATTAATAAACATATTAAAACAATGGTTAAAAATAACAATTTACACATTTATTATAAGAAATAACGCATGACGCACGTTTCGGTGAAACTTCACCTTCTTCATCTGAAGAAGGTGAAGTTTCACCGAACTTCACCTTCTTCAGATGAAGAAGGTGAAGTTTCACCGAAACGTGCGTCATGCGTTATTTCTTATAATAAATGTGTAAATTGTTATTTTTAACCATTGTTATTTTTAACCATTGTTTTAATAAAAAAACCATCTTTATAATACCAAATGCCAGCACGTGATAAATTAATCTAAGCTGTGACTCATCTCGGTCATGCAAAATATGTTCTTGTAGACTATTCTTGAATTATATATAGCTTAACGTGTGATGACAACTTCAAGGAAAATTTTTAAAATTATAAAACACTAATGAGGTTGAAAAACACTGCCTATATTCTGGAACTGATGCTCGAAGTCACTTCTTGTGAAAATTCACGAAAATTACAAACAAACGTTTCGAAATTTGAGAAATTCGACAAAAAATACTCTCCAGTAATCGAAATTTTTCAAAAAATTTTTTTGTAGGAATGCTTTCAGAAGTCATACTGAAATTGTACTGTGTATACTTGAGTCAACTTGCAGACTTCGATGAAGTCATACTACTTGATATTCTGCTATTGGTGCTTTCTGAGATGGGAGAAACTTTTATCAATAACAGGACACGAACTCCTAAAATATGCATCGGTATCGTCAAAAAAATTTGATGTTGATGCTTGTGCTTTCATATACATGTTATCATTACTGATATTGAAAGATTAAATCTGTTTATTAATTTCAAATTTTTGATATTGAAATATTGAAGAGGATAGCTATTGGTTATCTTGTCATCAGTTTCTCAATAAAAAATCATTGTTTAATTCATAATTGATGAGTTTGAAATAATAAAATCAATTATATTTTTAATAAATTCAAATTTTTATTTTGAATGATTTTCTCTTTAGAAACAAATAACCGAAATTCCATTATGGAATTTTATTATTGTTGCTACTTGAGGTTATGATCACATATGGAATTGATATTGACGTTCAATACAAATATATCAGTAGTATTTAGTACTACTTTCAATTTTTCTGCAAAATATAGTAGAGGGCTAACCTACCTAATACAATACTGCAAAATCTTAAGCGTTATTCATATCTGAGTTATTGTTAATATTGCGATTGTGCTTAGCCAGAGTTGACGTCCAATGATTGCATTCGCATTCCATGAAAATGACTCGACGTTTTGTATAAATACTGGATCACTGTCGACAATGAGCCCTAATCCATTTCTAGAGTCTTCCAATCTGGGCCCCCGTTCTGTCGTAAATCAATTTAATTAATCCTTCAAGATTTATAGCTGATATTGTATCAGAGTAAAAAAATCATGATTAACAGTAGAAGCTATGTTCGGAAATACGCAATTTCAGATTCAATGAATGGTTTACCATAACTTGCAATATTAGACCAGGGTCGATAATTTTTGGAACCAAAAAAAATAATAGTAGCTTGAAATCTATTAGAAAATGAGGAAAATGTAATAAAAATGAAAGGAAAAATTATTTATAAACGAATATAGCTGCTTGCTGCTCAATGTTTTCCTATATAGCGCAAATATTTATTCATGATCTCTTCCACCGTTTCATATTTCTGCCAAATTAAAATTTCGAATTCGAGTTTTTTTCGATTTTTTGCATTTTCTGAGAATATTTACTATAGCAATGTATACACCATCAAAAAGCAGAGATTTCAACGAACATAAAGCACACCAACTTTTTGAACAAAGCTGATATTTTGACAGGAGAATTTTCGATTGAAAATTAGGGTGCTTTTTCGATGTCGAGTCAAAATAAGGTGAAAAAATGAACATTTCAAATCAAATAAACAGTGTATTTGGGACATGAAAGGTTAATTTTTCACCAAATTTCGTTAAAAAAAATTTGTTTCTGTAAAAGATGAAAATAAAAAACCAAAAACCTGGTTTTTTGAATTTTTAACATAAATTTTGAGGTAATATGAAAAATGTGTGAATACAAAAGTTGTATATATTTTCATTACCTACAACTTTGAAATTCGACTTTTTCCCACAGGACTTGTAGTTTCGCCGGAAATCGAGATAAATCGTTTTTCACCCTTAAAAACGCACCCCCTTCCCCGACCTCAGATCGCCCGTAAATTATTTGTCCTTTCATTTTTATTATATTCTCCACCTTCTCCAATGAGTTTCGTCCTACTATTATTTTTTTTCACTTTTTATCATTTTTAAAGGCTTCTACCCTTGTCTATATATGTTTTTGCCGTATTTTGATGAGTTAATCACCTTTTATCGTTCTGTTTGAAAACAAAAATATCGAAAGTAGTTCAGGTATAGTAATTTGATAAGGATTTAGCAACATCGTCGTGATTGTAAAGCTACAGTTCCACCGCAGGAATATTGAGGAAAATTTTGTTGCTGAATGTTTCTCCTTGTTGAAAAGGGTAGAAACTTATGGCAACATACGTAAATTTCTTGTTTCCATTGGAGCAACTAAAATCATGTGTCAATAGTTGCATATTATTTAGTAGAAACGATCAACATTTGTTGCCGAAACATAAAGAAATTTTAAGGAATATTTTGGAACATTTACGGAAACAAGCAACAGCAACAAAAATGTTTCTCAATATTCCTCCGGTGGAAACGTAGCTATATATTTATTCGTTTTCGTACTTCACTGACACTTAAAGTCTGCGACAAGAATGTTTACTAGTTGCGTTCTCGATACGTTTCCACTGCGATAGCAACACGGATTTGTTCACACGTGTTTCCTATTTCCTTTTGAAGTTTACCGCTCAAAATGGAAACCGGCGACAAGTAGGAACAATCAACATTTGTTGCCGAAAGATAAAGAAAATTTATGTTCCTCCGGTGAAACTGTGGCTTTATGATTGTCGTCAAAAATGAATTACCATTCCTTAACCCAACACCAGCCAACGTCCCATTTTTGGGACGCACCATTTTTTCCAGATTCCTTCAATGCTATCACAGAAAACTAGAGTATTTGGTATTGCCATTTAGGTCAAAGTATGTTCTTCACATATTTATAGTCAGATGGCTCACAGGAACAATAGCAGAAATTAGACTGATTCAACAAGTCGGCACTTGTCTGGCGCGTTGAGGTTGTCATACATTATAGTGATTTCAATATATTTCTGTCGAGAAAATTATAATTATACCATTGCAGTTTTATTGCTGAATTAGTGTCTTCTTTCAATACGGAACGGAATTAAACTGACTCATATCGTTATCTGTTGCCAATTTGTTGCTGATTTTGTTGTCCTAATTTTGGGACATTGGCTGGAAATGATAATTATGAATAGCAGAAAATGTCTAAATATCCGTGACATTGAACCCATATTTGAAGATCCAGAATTTTGGAAAGATATGAATATTAAAAATATTATTGTAGCAATAATTCCTCCAGACCCGGATATTCTAACAGACACAGAATTTTGAAGAGAATGACCTAGAAGGAGAAGAAATAGTGGATGTTGCAGGTAGGTACTCGGGAATTGTTTACTTCTAACCCTTCTGACGAATCCGAGTTTGAGAGTGACGACGACGCATTATCAGAAAAAATAGTAAAGTGGGCCCAATAAAAGAGCACAAACGGTGGGAATTCAATTCCACAGAACGACGAACGATACTCCATCGTAAAATTCATACAATTATACAATTCGCAAATGGGCGGAGTAGATATGTCAAGCAAGTATCTTTTTACCGAACAAGAATTATTTCAGGGAAATGGCGGTTGCCTTTATTCACCCAAGTGTGTGTGACAAAAACTTGGAGAATTTACAAGATTGTAAATCCTAAAGCAACGGCTACTCTGCTATAAGTACGTTGGAAAATTGTAAAGGCATATCTAACCAAAAATACACCTTCTGTACCAAAGTGACCAGGCCCACACAAGTCCAAATTGATGGGAGGAAGAGCATAAGATATGACCAAATGGGTCATTTAGTTGTTCCTATCAAGACAAAAGGGAGATGTGCATTTTGTGGAAAAAAGAAACCACTAGAATTTGTGGAAAATGCAATGTACCACTCCATGATATCTGCTTCGTACCATCCCATAAAAAATAATTTTCTTCACCAAAAATTTTTTTATTAAATTTTTTTGTTCTGTATATTATTGATGTGAGTTAATTGAACATATTTTGTTATTAAAGCAGCTGAGAGTCCTTTTTGTATTGATTTTTTCCAAATATATTATTTTATTCTCTTCTAGCCATCGTCCCAAAAATGGGACTCTATTTATCTGCGAATTGAAATTTTTTTTTCCAAAATTTTAGTAACCTTGTCTTTGCTGAACACTCAACAATCAGTTTATACAAAAAAATAAAATTTTTTCATCCTATGTGAGTTCTGGCTGGTATTGGGTTAATTCAATAATTCTTATCAACATAAATGTCAAGGGGTCGTGTCATATTATAATGAATTATGAATGCTATACGAATCTTAATTTTGGGAGAAGGCTGCCCAACCTCAGGCCCGCGGGCCACGATGTGGCCCGCGAACGAATTTTGAATGGCCCGCCGCCCGCGTGAACAAGTTTAAAAATTGCCTGCCTAAAGTACATGCAGTTGGATGATATTATGGACTATTCAAATAAGTCAATTCAGGGTTTTATTTGAAGAATATGTCAGCGAATATGTAGAGTTACAACTGTACTGCGTTGTGAGATGGTTTTCAAAGAGAATCATGTTAAAAATTTTCTTCACCTTGAGAGAGGAATCTAAATTTGGATGCTTATTAATGTTGTTTCAGAGCAGATTCCAGGAGTTCGAAGTATAAAAACAAATTGACAATTTTTTGTGAATCATTTTACCAACAGTTTGACTGAAATAATGAGTCATTCTGCTAATATTCAGTTGGAACCCACAAATCGTCAAAATTATTCTGCGATAAAAAACTCTTTTTAGAAAAAATATTGTCAAAGTCAGAAACTTCTTCAGAAGAATTTGTAGATTTCTGGAAACTGGTACCAAAAGAAAATTTTCCTGCAATAACTAACCTGGCCTTTCAATTTCTAAGTAGTTTCGTTTCAACATATGTTTGCATTCCGAATTACTTATATAAAAAATAAATTTTTTTGTTGTGTCTTTCAACATCTGATTTGACGCCTAATATAGGAAAATTATTGAAACAAAAAAAATTCAGAAATCACATTGATTGTGCCTATTTTTAAGTTTGATTTTAAATTTTGTTAATTGTATTTCTTTAAATAGCAGAATATGCTGTTTATGTTATTATTTTAATTGAAATGTCAGTGGTCAGTGGCCCGCCTGTGATTTTTGAATCGTCCTTTTTGCCCGACTGTTAAAAAGGTTGGGCAGCCTTGTTCTATAACAATGAAGAAATAGTAACCGACTTTGATATCCAGATATTTGAATTTTATGTGTGAGATGAGATACATTTCTAACTTCGTTGCATAAAACTAGAGAGCATTGAATTCATATCATTTTGAGTTTAATTATCTATTAACCTTGCTGATAATCGATAGTAACTGAAGAAAACTATTTGAAGACAATGTATTTGAAAAATTTACTCAGCGGAAAAACAAACTAAATCAGCAAGTGTGTGAATTTATTTTCAGTTAACATACAATAAAGTTATGGCCATTTTTATTGTGATGGTCAATTCTACTAATAAACTTCTTTCAATACAAAATTGGAGAAAAGGGGTGACCAGCAGGGCTCCGTCACTAAGACCGAATTTTTCGAACGAAGTGCATCGCGGCGAGATGAGATTCTGACGTAATGAATTATTGTTTGAATCAACACGCTTCAATAACAAACCAAAATAAAAATCAGAAAATGATTAATATTATTGAAAACAAAATCTCTCATTGCATCCCGTACTGAAGAACAACGGTTTAGAAGCAAACTACTAGAAAATAATTTATTTTTTCAAAAAAAAAGCGAAGTGCATCTCGTACTGAAGGACCATGCGTTAATAGCAAACCGTAATAAAATTAGCAAAGTGCATCGCGTACTGTCGAAATGCGATTCGAACGGAATAGTCCCCGCGAAGTGCGTCGCCGTTGAGGAAAAGTGTTGAAACCCATAAGTGATCGTATTCCAACACTAACTCAATCCACTTACCAAATTTCAACCCGCTAACTCTGTGGAGTTGAGCAAATTTTCGAAAACTATGAAAAAACAAGAAATATCTATGTCAAAATGGCGGCAGTTGGAAAAATTTACCCAAATTTGGATAGTTTCATTCTGCCTCGAAAATAACTTCAGATACCAAATTAAAGCTCATTTGGTTTGATGGGAGCCGCTGGAGGTGCCAATATGTACCGGAAGATATGTATAAATGAAAACAATGAATATCTACTCAACAATGACGGCGGTTGGATATTTACCAAAATTTTGTTCTGCCTTTAAAATCCCATATACCAAATTTGCTCATTTAGTTTGATCGGAGCCGCTGGAGATGCCGTTACGTAACGGGAATATATATATATATATATATATATATATATATATATATATATATATATATATATATATATATATATATAAGAAATTATAAATCTAAATTTGCGGAATCAAAATTTGGTATACCTCAGGGAAGTGTTCTAGGTCCTGTTTTTCATTGTTTTCATTAATGATCTATGTACATTGGAAAGAGATTATTTCGATGCGATAACATGTTTTGCAGATGACACTAATATCATTCTGGGAGATAAGGAGTTTGAATTACTGGAGATTGAAGCGGATATGGCTTTCAGACAGTTGAAATCATGGTTTACTGCTAATAGATTAATAATTAATAATGAAAAGACTAAAGTGATTTTATTTAGTAATCAAAGATCTGTTAAAAATAAAGAAAATAATGTTGAAATTGATGGAATAGGTATAAAACTTGAAGAGTCAACAAAATTCTTAGGGGTTTATATAGACCAATACTTAAAGTGGACTAGTCATATTGATTATTTATCTCGTAAGCTCTGTCAGGTTGGATATGGTATTCGTTTATTGTCAAATTATTTAAATAATAAAAGTTTGAAGATGGTATATCATGCAAACTTTGAGTCGGTTCTAAGATATGGGATCATATTTTGGGGTTCTAGTTCAGAGGTGCAAAGATTGTTTGTTATACAAAAGAGAATTTTAAGATTAATATCAAAATTGAAAGTTCTTGATTCATGTAGAGGAGTATTTGAAAAAAATGGTATCTTGACAGTCTATGGTATTTACTTGTATGAATGCCTAATAATTTTCTTTAAAAACAAACCTAGCTTTGCTATACATATGACAGACCATAAGTATGAGACAAGAACTCTAAATTTTAATTATCCTAAGCATAGATTGATCTTAACTGAAAAACATCCTTCTTATAAGTGTATAAAAGTATATAATAAGTTACCGGATGAAATCAAGAAAATAACCAACTTTAATTTATTCAAAAAGAAAATAAAAGATATGCTCATTAAATTAGAACCCTACTCCCTGCTAGAGTATTTGAATTGATGATTGTTTCATGCTCAGTAGGGGTGGGAAAGTTTCTTTGTTTGACACTGTTTAGTTGTATGTGTAGCACTAAATGTTGTAGATGTGCTTTACATGCTTCAAAATAAAGATTGTTATTATTATTATTATTATTATATATATATATATATATATATATATATATATATATATATATATATATATATATATTGTAATTCAATTGTCGTCATGACAATTGAATTACCAATTAGACAAGGAAGTTAAACCAACTAAATTGTTCGAACTTTTGCATGGATATATTATATACTTTGTCAATAAACATTCTCTAATAACTAGTCCAATGGGAGATTGTTGGGTAGAATGTTGGATAACTTGGTACTGGAAATTGAAAATAAATTTAAAGAAATTTCCGTAAAATTTTTAAAATGTTTGGAATTTATAATTTATTATATTTCATCATACTTGGTGATTTTTCTGAATAATATACTACTTGACGATGCTACTAAAAGTCTTTATTGAGTCGCTCATTAATTTTAAAGCGTATTTTTTTCGATAATAATAGACTTGCACTGTATCGAAAGTGAACAGGGAGTTGCAGAAATGGTTTTCATAACCGTTTTAGAACTTCCGGGCCTCAATTTTCGAGATACATACATACACACACACACACACACACACACACACACACATATATATATATATATATATATATATATATATATATATATATATATATATATATATATATATATATATATATTTAGATATTTATAGGTTTCAATTTCTAAGGGAATCGGCCTAGTTTACACCAATGATACTCTGTTTATCTTTGCCAAGCTTTCGGATTTATTTTGATCCTTCTTCAGGGCGTCTACAAAATATACAAAGAACATTTTCACAAATAATGAACCAACAATATTATATTAATTTAACAACTTAAGGAACACAACTTACTGAAATATTGAGGTTTAGGTGTTATTACATTTGTCAACATTGAAACTTCCAAGCAAACGCTGCATGTAAACAAATTCACTTAACAATCAAAACTTGAACAATTAAAACTGCGCATCAACACAACAACTATCAAAACGGGAGTTTATACCTGAATTAAAATTTTCTACATATATTCTTATTTTATTATTTTTGTCATTCTGTGTACGGTCAGTGAAATTATATTATAATACATGACTCATTTTATCAGATTTCATTTTGTTGTAGAAAATTTTAATTCAGGTATAAACCCCCGTTTTGATAGTTGTTGTGTTGATGCGAAGTTTTAATTGTTCAAGTTTTGATTGTTAAGTGAATTTGTTTACATACAGCGTTTGCTTGGAAGTTTCAATGTTGACAAATGTAATAACACCTAAACCTCAATATTTCAGTAAGTTGTGTTCCTTAAGTTTCAAAATTAATATAATATTGTTGGTTTATTATTTGTGAAAATGTTCTTTGTATATTTTGTAGACGCCATGAAGATGGATTAAAATAAATCCGAAAGCTTGGCAAAGATAATCAGAGTATCATTGGTGTAAACTATGCCGATTCCCTTAGAAATTGAAACCTTTTAATTGGCGACCATTATAGATATTAATCATTATATATATATATATATATATATATATATATATATATATATATATATATATATATATTTTTTTTTTTTTTTTTGTCATACTATAAGGTCACTTTGATTTATATGGAAAGAACAAAAACAGTATTTCGACTAAGAAACAGTCATCTCGTACTTCTTTCTTTTGAAAACTACTGATTTATACGTATATCCGATCAAACTTTCCAACCTCAACATTTTGAACGTACAACATTACTGGACCCTTTCTTATTGCTCGAAACGTCAGAGCAACGCTATAAAGGATCTTCCTCCCAGACAAAATCGTCTTCTGAGGTCATTCTCATATACTGTTAAAATAAGTGACGTTCTGCATTTTTCATCGGAATTTATATCAGGGAATTTCCTTTGTGCTAGAAATAATATCTCCACTTCCGCTATTCCGTCCTAGCTATATCTTTCCGTAGTAGATTTTAACTGCGACAAAGCGGTTTGCCCTATCACTAATGCGAATATTCATTTGAATAATATACAAGAAACTTGAGGTGAGAAGAAAAATGTCTCCAGTTTCTGATAAAAGCCTTGCATAATCCTTGTTTTACATTCTGGATACCATAAACCTGTTCCTCGTATAAACAATGCTTTCATTCCCCCTCACTACAGTGAATAACCATTTACATGTTTTAAAATATGGTCTTGACGGACTAAGCCCCATAAAGGCAATTTGCATTATCGACAGAATGGGGGAATACCTTTTCATTTTCAATTGTGCATCTTCTGAAAGTTGAAGTAATCTAATGAAATACAAAGTCGGTGAAATTAAGTTTGGGTTTTCCTGTAAGTTTTTATGGAATTCTAGTTGAATATTTTTGAATATATAATCAACTATGAAATATTTATATATTGCATGCTGTTCAAATCAAAGTGTGATAGAAAAGTCATCAAGCCTAGACGTGATTATTCATCAAATTCCATAAAAAGTTAATCGCACAAATGAAAGCGTCACTTAACACAGTATAACTCAGTTTTATACCTCCACGACCACGAGTTTTTAGGTTATGTTGATGTATATATATATATATATATATATATATATATATATATATATATATAGATATATATATATATATATATATATATATATATATATATATATATATATATATATATATATATATATATATATATATATATATATATAGATATATATATAGATATATATATAGATATATATATATACATATATATATATACATATATATATATATATATATATATATATATATATATATATATATATATATATATATTGTTTACAGGTCTACTGATTATTCTCTCTTCGATTTGCACATTGAAAAACAAAAAATCAATTCGTAAAGAAATATTCAGTTGCATTTTTCTCGAAAATGCTGCTTCCTAGCGAAGTATGAGAGGAGTACCTTATTTGTACAAAAAGCTTCATATTTTCAAACTTCAAAGTCAAAATTTGTAAAAATTAACCACAAAAAAATTTGGGCCAAATTTGTCGCCAATACCCTCCTGCACTACGCACTCCTGAAAATATTGCAATACTAACTTTTAGTACATTGAATAGAGCGTAAACTGTACCAAATTTCATCCAATTACCTTCCCAGGTTACGAAAATATTTACAAAAAAACACCATCAGGTCTTCACCTTTAACACCCTGTATCTTAAAAACGAAGAAGTTGGAGACCCTAGTTTATATGAACTTTTATCTCTATTTTTTGAAGTAGAATGGTTGAAATATTGACGTCTAATTTCGGGACACCCTGTATATATATATATATATATATATATATATATATATATATACATATATATATATATATATATATATATATATATATACATATATATATATATATATATATATATATATATATATATATATATATATATATATATATATATATATATATATATATATATATATATATATATGTATCAGAAATCACGTCCAAAGCTTATTCAGATTGAGTAGAGAGTTTTAGTTTGGTACTTAAATTGAGTTATATCTTAAAAAAACGATTTTTATTGGTTTTCACTCGCCATTCAAATTTAGATTTTTCGTGGTTTTGAGGTTTTCTCACCTCCGGAGCTTCTCTGTGTTAGAAGGCTTGTGAAGTGGTTGAGTTGATTTTAGGAATGTGCCTTTATCTCCGTTATCTTAATGTAGGGTGTTCGTGAGTTTCAAGAGTTTTAAGGTTTTGATCACCTCAATAGTCCCTCCAAAGCAACAAAACGAGTAGTTGACAATTTCTATCTTAAGTGATCATAAAATAGGGTGAAATACGACTTTAGTAACCAAGCTCGCGGCTCACGCAGTTTTCTTTTCTTCATCATATCTTTTTATTATGTCTTTTTCACATTGAAAATTGAAGTGAAGACGAGAATCACAAACATTAAGCAGAAATGGAGCTTTTTCTATTATCAGAAAAATATCAATTTTTTCAACTATATAATTAGCATTTTTCTGACTATTAAATTGTGTATTTTCTGCATCATTTTTTGTGGAAGTCCACAATTAAAATAACCTATTTATTTATTTTCACTCACTCCTAACTCGCATAGATTTTCATTAAGATATTGCTCTCTCTCTCTCTCTCTTTGCAATGAAAATCGTATCTATATTTTCGAAAGAAATTATTCCGCTATTATTATGATTACTTACAATTTCTCATATTCCATAAGAGTCAAATGTAAATTGCTTTGAATTCGGAGTAAATGCAACATATTTATAAACTTACTCCCATAGATTTTCCTTAATGAATAAGAGAAATCATTGTCACGTTGTTACTATGCTCCGTTAACTGCAACCCTAGTTGTTAATGAGAGTGTCAACGGCAGTAGTTTCAATTTCCTTCTATTGTGATTCCGAATATCCCATCTCTGACTTTGACGGAAATATGCTGGTTTCCTTCTGAATATGAAGAAGAGGATAATTCATCAATAACCCATTATTTTGTTTGAAACGATGTAATAGTTCGAAAATAAAATACATTCTTATGAAAACTTATTTCAATCCTATTAAGACCTGATGATATTTCATTTGGTTACCTATACTAAAGAAAATAGGCTTACAAATTTCCATATCAATATATTGCTAGTGTCAATCAGTTGATACTCTCCTTGAAAAAACTATAAACTACTCAACTGATATTTTTTTCCACGCGCTTTAACTCTGATACATTTTAAAGTTTTCATTCTTTTCTCTATTTACAAACTCTTTGTGAGAAATGTGTATTGATGTTTAATATTTGAATTTGAGAAAAACGTAAGACATACTAGGTATTGATCGTCTTTCAAAGAATACTGAAAAAATTTAAATGAGATTACCGATTTATTTCACAGAAAATTATTATCATCTAAATGAACAAAATTTCGATCAACAAACAACCGTGGAGGGTAATTTTCGTGGTCGTGGAGGGTTATTTTTCGACACATATAGTTGCCTTCGAACCTCGTTCGATATACTTCAATTTTCAAATGACTTTCTTTCTTCAAATTCGTTTTGAATGATCAGCTTCCTCCAACAATATATATTGTATACCTATACTTGTTTTGAATATAATTTTATTTTTGTACAACCATTACTTGTTCCTTATACATTGTACATACTATCGCTATAATTTCTCTCTTATCAAATCCATATCAAGAGTTTTCTAATTACTTTGAAAATGCAACAATCTATATTTTTATATTACTCACTTATGAGTAGTATCCTAAGATCGAATTAGTCGTTAGTGATGGGTAAGTTCCTGAAGCTGGCCGCCTTAATCTCAAGAGGTCCATCCTCTTTTTTCTTTTTATAGAATTAAATAATCCCGAGATATTGTATTCGTTCAACAAAGGAAAGAGAACGGACCTTTCAGCTCTTGAGATTACGTTGGGCAATGCCAGAAATTTAACCATCACTAATGACCAGATAGACAGTAGGATATCCCTACTAATTATGTATATGTAATATGAATAGATATATTGTTGCATTTTCAAAGCAGCTAGAAAACTCTTGCTATGGAGTTAGTTGCCCAAAACATATATTATGTCGACTATATATCAATTTTAGTGAACTAAAACCAAGTGCTTAGTTGTTGTTTGTAATTTTTTTAAATAATCAAACATAATGGTATGAATGTCTCGTTTCAAAAACGTTGAGATTGCTCTATTGAACAAGACCCCTCAAACCTACCCTTCTAATTGAGAGACTCTTATTCGATCTGTCGTTTCAGAAGAGTCCAATGAAAGGCTAACGTTCGTCACTTTGACGTTGTATTGCGGTTCGTCTGTAGTTCGAGTAATGAATTAGCGTTTTCTGTTTGCCTATGTCTCTGATTGAAGTAATGGTTTTCTTAATTTGAAACCGTAGAAAGGAAAAGCAATATTGATTGAATGTGTTTTTCTTGGCTTGATTAATTCAGCCCTTATTGTTATTTGAGACATGCAGTTCCACAAAATGGATGGATGGAGGCTAAGATCACGAATCGTCGTAGAAAACGAGGCGTATTGGACAGTTGTTTTCGGCAAATTGGACAGATGTTTTCAAAACTGTTAAAATGTAATGAAATGTATCAGGTTTTGTATAACTAATAGCTTTTTCATAAATCAAATAATTTCAATGATCCTATTGCATTAATGTATATTTTCTCTAAGTTCATGGTATTTTTCTCGATCTGTCTTAGCTCATTTTCACAAGAACATTTAAGATCAAAATTTAAATATACTGGTTTTTCTGAGAAGAAGACATCGTAATCTTTGCAATTTTCAGTGTAAGCTAATTGAAATCGTCATTCAACTCCATTCCGAGAAGCTTCTGAGTATTCATTTTAAAATGAAAGGTTGGAGAATTTCCACGAAACGATACAATTCAATGTTCACAGAGGTAATCATAATGTCATTATCTAGTGGAAAGGCCAATCGATTGCTCAGAAGGAAGAATCGGAAATCGAGAAATTTTGCAGCAAGATTTTGCTGAATTCTCCGATTTTTCGCTCTCCTCTTTCCACATTTTCACGAAACCGCAAGAAACTCGATGAACCTATTGACCATAAAAGTTTATGCTCCTACCCTTCATGAAAATTAAACGGTGAATTATTTTTCGCCAATAGGAACAAAGTTTCAGAGTTCACATGTACGATCACAATACCGTATAATAGTCAGAAGAAAAGTATTTTAATTTCCGTTTTTCTCTAATGTATAGTGTTGAGAAAGACTCCTCTGTTCATATCTCATCTTATATATCAAGTACAGAAATAAATTATTTCTCTTGGAATTCAAGCGTGCACTATTTTCATTTTGATAACGTATACGCTAAACTCCATTTCCTGTAAAGGTACTCATGTTTTCATTCTCTCGCTAGTGAGCCATTCTGACTATCACCAATCAGTCAGCCTTATAGTTCTTGCAGAAAAATATCTTCCGTAACTGAGAAATAATTTTACGTCCACATTTGTACTTTTGCATAATGAATCTATATTTGGCGTGTACAATGAATTAAATCTAGCAGAATTCTGCATTGAATATTTTTGTATATTTTAAGGTTATATTGGAAATTGTGTTCATTTCAAAAATCAATAACGAACAAGAACGTGTTGACGGATATATATCAAAAAATATTTGACTCAAATATGCACGCTTTCATTTTGAGGACGTATACGGCAAACTCAATTTCCTGAAAACGTATTCATATTTCCATTCACTCGCTAGCAGTCCATTCAGTTTCTCACCAATCACTCTGCTCCATAGTTTTGGCAGGAAAATATCTTCCGGAGTTAAGATATAATTTTACGTTCACATTTCGACTTCTGCATAATGAATCTATATTTGCTGTGTTCATAAATACCATATAGCAGAATTCTACATTGAATATGTTTGTCCATTACTGGTTATCATAATAAATAAATGTTTCACTACTGGTGAATTTCCAGATTCACTTAAAATTTGCAAGGTACTGCCGATATTTAAGAAGGGAAATAGGGATGACTTAAACAACTATAGACCCATAACTATTGTACCGCTTTTTGGTAAAATCATTGAGATTATTTTGAAAGATAGACTGCTTTGTTATTTATTGGAGTTTAAAGTTTTGACATCATGTCAATATGGTTTTATTCCTGGCCGCTCGACCATCCAGGCCTTGATGGAGCTCGTGAGCAGTGTTGTCGAGGGCCTTGATAGTGGCGAGCGCTACTCAGCAGTCTTGTGCGATCTTACCAAGGCCTTTGATTGCGTTGCTCATGATATCCTTCTTGACAAACTGGAATATCTTGGTGTAAATGGCCTGCCTTTGTCCTTGTTCAAAGATTATCTTATCAACAGAAGGCAGGCAGTATGTTTGAATGATAAGCGGTCCGATATTAGAGTGATTTCGCATGGTGTGCCACAGGGCTCTGTCCTTGGGCCACTACTATTTGTCGTCTACATTAATGACCTACACTTAAGCATGCTTCCTTGCAGAAGTGTCTTATACGCAGATGACACTACTATACTTATTCCAGGCAAATCGGATGATGAGATCAACTCGAATATTGCTGTG
>JARQZK010000723.1:442500-462500 GCA_030704885.1 Cynegetis impunctata
GTAACTAATATCTCAAAAGGAAACGGCCGTTCCCTATTCGAACGTGCTCGTTTGAAGCTCAATAACTTGACAACTAAATACGCAATTCGAACATCGTAAGTATGTAAAAGCTCTCAGGCGATCAGTAAACCTTTTCAGAATTTTTTACGGATGGGAAAGTAAAACATGAATTCTCCTGAAAATACTAAGTGAATTCTGAAGTGCCGAAGTCGTCCCCTCGAAAATCTTAATTGCTTTGTCAAAGGCAGCCTGTCAGGGAAGCAACCCTTCGTTAGTTTGGTGCCTTTTTGTTAAATACGCCCAATAGCTCCCTTATCCCCATTAGGATTGGAGATCCAGATTCGAGATCTTTTGAAGGAAACAAACGGCCGTGTAATGGCATAATGAGTTCACAGCCTCTTGTTTTCTAATATGTAAGGTGTATGAAGGCCTATGAAGTGTATGAAGGTGCATACAAACATATGAAGATTAAAGAAAGTATTATGAATTCGCAAAGTCGGCAGGGTACTAAGTGAAGTATATTTTTGATAATACAATATCCTGCAAAATTTATTTGATTCAAAGTAAGAGATGTAATTGGCAACAAAAAGAAATTAACTTTCAGGTAAATAATTTTCCAAGGGAACTTACTTGCAAATATATTGAAAATAATATTGAATAAGTTATAAAGTGATTAATGATTTGGGTCTGTTTGTTCATTCAATATGCTATTAGTATTATCATTTTTTTAATTTATTGATATTGATATTGACTTTTGATATTCATTGATTCATTCATATATTGAAAGCTTTATAGATTTAGTTATGATAATTATAAAATTTGAACATGTAGGTACTTTTAGGTTATTCTATATATCTTTGTTTAGTCGTTTTGGATCTATGAAATCCTTCCAAATTCTATACAGGAATATATAATACTACCATCTCGTGTTTTAAATTCAATAACCATGAAACTGAATGGATATCTGTAGAATATGGGTATACTGAACATATTTCAGTTTCTAATGGTTACAAAGATAATATTTTAATTTTAGTTTTCTCTATTGCCTCGTTGAGTTTTGTTCATATCTGGAAGCACTTTTAGAATTTCTTCAATCATTGAGTTCTTTTAGAACTCTCACAAACATATTTTTCACAATAAACTATCCAACGAGAGTTAACTAACATAAATCCACATACAACTCTAATACACCATATTCCAAGTTCAACCTACCAACCGAACCAAATCTGAGAATTCAATCACTCAATCGAGACCAGTACCAATATTTCACTTTCATTTCGATAAATCTCTATAATTTTATGACCACTGAATAAATCCTTCAAAAATATATGACTAATATGTGCAATATTTTCATTTTAAAAACATATAGAACAAACTCTTTTCCCTGAAATTTACTCATATTTCCATTTGCTCGTAAGCCATTTCGCCTCTCGCCAATCATTCAGCCCCACAGTTTTGGGAGAAAAATATCTTCTGGATTAAGTAATATTTTTACGTTGGAATTTCGAATTATGCATAATAAATCGATATTTTATGTGTTCATGAATTACATATACCAGATTTCTATATTGAATATGTTTGTAAATTTCAGTTCAATAAAGGAAATACAAAGCGACTAATTTCATTTCAAATTTCAATAATATCCTTAATTTTTTTATAATAATCGACGTTCTTCACTCGAACTTTCTTTTGTTCATGGACGAAAAGAAGTTGAGGGTACTGAACATATTTCAGTAAATATTGAACGAGGATGTGAACATATTTCAGCTCACAATGAAGAAGATTTGACATGAAATGTTCTTAGGTGAATGCATATTTATTTAATAGTTTTATTTGTCTTTGTTATATACAGGGTGACCCAGAGCTACGTAATCGATCCATAACTTTTTTGTCATTGAAGATATCGATATGTTATTTTCAGAGCAAATATGGTCTGACTGAGTCTATTTTTCAAAATTATTTCGAGGAAAATTGCACTTCCGGTTTTGCCGGAAGTGATATCAACTTTGTTATTTCAAATAGAATACCCTGTATATTTTTTGATTTTCGAATTTCTTATGTAATTTGTAATAAAACTGTCTCAACATTCTTCATACTTAAAATGAACAGTTTCCGAGTTATTAATTTTTTTCGTAAAATTTTGACAGTTGCGTCTTCAACAAAAATAGGATATAACTTCTTTGTTAGTGTATTGGTATGCGGTTTAGCTTTTTGTAACCTTGAAACATTGTTTTATTTATTCCATGTTAAAATTTTCCATATTTCTAACTTATTATTTGATAAAATCTAGGGTGAAATTGTCAAATTTCAAACGTTAATAACTTTCTTATTTCTAATGGAATGCTATGTATATTTTTGCATTATTAAATTTGCTATTCAATTACCTTTCGATTTGTATAACCATTCCCTATACCTAAAGTTGATAATAACAAAGATATTTCACAATTTTGTAATAATTTATATATCAATACACTTGAGACATCGACTAGCGAGTTATTTTTGACGTATCCATGGATATCAATTACGAAAATTGTTTAAAATTTAATTGTGTCACCTTTTCTGTTCATTAGGTTTGTAGCACCTGATGCTGATATCCGAAAAGATATTGAAAAAATAGTAATTCTAAGACGTTAATATTCAATAATTATTGTTGTTTATAAACAACATATGTTTGTAGTAGACTGATGTCAAATTGCAATGTCAAGTTTGACATTATCATTTTGGTCAGGAGGAGTACATTCGCATGATCCAATAGTTACCCCAAATTATACATTTCAATGTTATACAGAAAGAAATCAATGCTTATTAATAACAGAATCACAAAACGTAGTTGAATCAGAATATTTTTGATGATAAATTCTACTAGCTAGCAGAACATTTCAAACCGCTTCTCCAATACAGTAAACCATCATTTCTTGTCGCGTAAAATCCATTTTGTTAACTGAAAAAATACTAGAAAAGGTGACTCAATTAGATTTTAAATAATTTTCATTATTGGTATCCATGGATACGTCAAAATAACACGCTAGACGATTTCTCAGGTGTATTGATATATAAATTATTACAAGATTGTGAAATATCTTTGTTATTATTAACTTTAGGTATAGGTAATGGTTATACAAATCGAAAGGTAATTGAATAGCAAATTTATACATAGCATTCCATTAGAAATAAGAAAGTTATTAACGTTTGAAATTTGCCAACTTCACCCTAGATTTGATCAAGTTAGAAATATGAAAAATTTTGATAAGGAATAAATAAAACACTGTTTCAAGGTTACAAAAATCCAAACCTCATACCAATAGACCTACTAACAAAGAAGTTATAGCCTATTTTTGTTGAAGACGCAACTGTCAAAATTTTAGGAAAAAAATTAATAACTCGAAAACTGTTCATTTTAGGTATAAAGAATGTTATAACAATTTTATTATAAATTACATAAGAAATTCGAAAATCAAAAAATATACAGGGTATTCCATTTGAAATATCAAAGTTGATATCACTTCCGACAAAACCGGAAGTGCAATTTTCTTCAAAATAATTTTGAAAAATAGACTTAGTCAGACCATATTTGCTCTGAAAATTTCATATCGATATCTTCTATGACAAAAAAGTTATGGACCGATTACATAGCTCTGGGTCACTGGGTCATATATATATATATATATATATATATATATATATATATATATATATATATATATATATATATATATATATATATATATATATATATATATATATATATATAGATATATATATATATATATATATATATAGATATATATATATATATATATATATATATATATATATATATATATATATATATATATATATATATATATATATGTAGATTTGTTTGTTATTGGGTTTGGTTAGTTGTTCGTTCAATATTTCATTTCGAATTCTATATGTGGTAATGAGAATTTTTTTTTCTTAGCGTGGGAAGCAACGAAATAAAATGATACGTTTTGAAAGAAAACAACTAGACAAATATTAGGCTACGACACAATATAGGAGTGGAATGTTTTCTGATGAAGTTACAGCCGAAACGTTAAAATGAATAAACAATGTGAATGTTGAAAATAATTTGATGTGTTGAAATAACCTACCGAAACCAAGACCAAACAATCCTAAAAAATAATTGAAAGGCTATAGAACAGTTACCACAAAAATTATCATAACTTTTCACATGAATATTTCGTTAGATATAAAGTCAGAAACAGACCTTTTAATTTGAGAGGGATGTCGATCGATGACATTATTATTTACTTCATAAAACCCTTCGTAGATTTAGGTATCTTTGATACATTTAAAAATATTCAAATGGCACTATTAGGGCATGTGATACATTGTATAACACTGACTTTGAATTCGTGAAAAAAATCAAAATATTACGATTTGTTTTCAGGAAAAAAACATGTATATTTCAAATGTATTCTTATATTGGCGTGGGTCTCAAGGTAAGCCAGCTCGTTTTTCTGATATAAGTCCAAATGACGACTTTCAGGATCTCGGAGATTTTAAGACAAGGTATTGTGTAGGAATGTTGGAAGTAAACTACAGAGGTGTTGGCAAATGTAAGGAGATTTTTCGTAGACAAGGCTTTACATTTGTTTGGGTGCTCAGTATGAGCATTTATTGTGATAATGTTTCGATTTCAATAAATTTTCCATTCAAAATTGCGAAATTCGAGAAATTTGAAGCTTTTGCTATCTTGAAAATCAGTTGATTTTAATTTTCAGAGTCCGTGACAAGAGAGCTTTCATGCGATATTTCACATGCCCCATAGAACGTTCTGAATTGAGATGATACCTAGATTTACAAAGGGGCGACCACTCCAAACAAGTAACAATTTTGGAAATTTTCTCGAATTTTTTTCTCAAGCAATATGTTCTAATTGCTTTCTACTTCCCTGTAGAATATTCGGAATAACTCATGTTTCATCATAGAATGAATCTTAAAATTTTCTGATTTTGAGAATTTTTAGAATAAAATTTTGGATAGATTCGATACATTTAACCAGAAAGTGATTAAAATTTGTACCAGAGTGAATTTAGCTTTTGCCCTCACTTATGTTAGCTACATGTACATATACTGGAAAATATACTGTTCATTTCAAATCGTGATGTGCTGGTAAGCTTTACTATGACTTTTAGTTTTTTGAATGAAGATAAATTGAATATTTTAGACTAACACTTAATGTTAGTACAATTCAATAAGAACAAAATCGAAAACACTTGTTTTTGAGAGTTTCAAATTGAATTCATTGGTGTGTGACGCTACAATGTGAAAAAAAAATTTGTGTGAATATTTGAAATATGCGCTTTTTGTGCTATAATTTGTTCATAGAAGAACGAATGTTTCATTTGATTAGAAAGTTTTCAATTGAAAATAAATGAGTGTTTTTACTTAAATTTGAATTATGGAAAATAAGAGAAAATTGAAGAATTCAAACCTAAATTCTGAGAGTCTTTTTTCTTCAACTAAAACTTTTTTTCAGGGGTAGAAGGGAATTGACTCAACTTTCCTTTTTACTGAAAACTTAGCTTTTAGTTCTCAAAGTATCTAATGTGCAAGCCAGAGGACATTTTCTCTATTCATTCTACTTTCACCCTTCAAATGCAAGGAAAAACACTCTATAAAATACGAAAACGATAAACAGGTCATCTTTGATAAATCTTCGACCATCTATTCTAACCCTGAAACTGATGTGGCTACTTACTACATCGAGGAAAATATATCTTAGGCCGTCATCATTTCTCATTATTTTTTCATCAATTCTAATTTATCGTAGAGAAGATACGATTATCTTACCTCCCTCAAGAGTTTCATCCCCAAATGTTGTTTAGATTTGATTTTATCAAATAATGCTGAAGATGAGCTTTCTCGGTCGTATGTACTTCCTTTGCTTATGATCAATGCAAATTGAATGGAAACTTGATTCATATTCCTCTTCACCATACTAGCGGCATTGAGCTGATGGTTTCGCTTTGTGAAGTTGAATTACTCCCTTGAGTATAACCTTAATGTAGACATTCACGCAGGGCTTATTCATACCGAAATTAGCTTATTTATTTTCTTTCAGCTAGGCAGACAGTTTCATTGTTGCAGAATTCGTGAGCATACTTCAACTAAAATTACCTTGTACTCTGCACTGTAATCTTTTGCATACCCTTTTACATGGGTTCTTCGAAATAACGAATATACAGCATTTATTTCTTACGTTACTCACTTGAATGAACTTTTAAAACTGCTGAATGTAACAATTTAATTTTCTTAGAAGACTCCGGGAGCCTCGTAACGCTGTAAAAATTGAGTATTTGAATATAAAGACGTTTTGGAACAACGCCAAACTAAGCTACATGCATCAAATACTTATCTTACGGGTGCATGAAAACATAAAATTTATGAAGATACGATTCAGAGAGTTTTAAATTTATGGTAGAATTTTTGACCTGTAGTTATTTCGTAAAATATTTAAGAAAAGATTGTTCAAATATGAATACTGAGGAAGGTTTTTGTACTTCTATACTGAATGTTAGGTGCATAAACTTATAATATAAGATAGCTATTATAAAATATACTAATATACGATACGTTCAGTTAGATTTTGTTGGCCATAAATATAACAAAATAATGATAATATGTATTTGGCCACAACAATTAATTGTACATAACACCATATATACAATTCTGCAACGCAAAAATAAGAATGAAACAAGTAAAAGAAAAATATCACAATTACAAAATAATCACTATTGTGTTATATACAATAGTAGAAATAGGTACTACAAGAAGTATTTTTCGTAAATTCATAAAATGAGGAAATGGTTCGAAAACTACTATAATTAATTTGTGAATATTTTTATTTTAAGATTTTGGGCCACTTGTCAAGTGAATATGTTCAGAGAGTCGAAGAGTTAGACAGTCATGTCTTTCACACCGTTCTCCCTTAAATTTGAACAGTGCACAAGTTAAAAATATGTGAATATCCTTTCGTATGATCACGTAGTTTTCTGCAGTTTCTCACAGAACAAGCCCCTGAGAGCAGGGGCGGCTAGTCAAAGGAGGCTAAGGAGGCTAAGCCTCCTCAATAATATTTCGTGTATCACTAATATATTATATTGAATAGTCAGCATTCAGCATATTCATATTAATCAAAATCATATTATATTATGCACCTACCTTCCTTTCAACCTAAATTATATAATATAATTCATTAATTAATATAGAAGGTATTTACATTTACTGCATTTCATTCATTTCAAGATTTGTGGCAACGCTGCGGAGGCTTAGAAAAGTATATTCTCAACGTTCATTATGCCTGCCACAGAAAAGCAAACAACGGTGCAAATACTCCGAATGAATACTTCATTGCAATAGAAAAGCAAAACACATGTAAATGGCAACACCGATAGGAACCCAGTCTCATACAAGTTAATTTCAAAAATTTCAATGGTGACTTAGTGGAATATTTGTTATCCCATAACTTTAGTGCACTAAGTTATGAGGATAAAGTTTTGATAAAAACATTGAGACCTACCCCTGAATTAAACAATTTGGTGCAGCGTAACAGACAACAAAACCGCGGTTTTAATTCACGGAATTATGAGAGACATCCTTGCCTAACCGGATCACAGGTAAAAAATAAATAATTTTGTTGGCAGTGTTTACTTTTTACTAGTGAAAATGTCTCTGTTTGGGGCCGCTTAGGAATTAATTCTATACCTAGTTGAAAGTGAGGAAATTTTCACCGATAAAGTAACTTTAAATACATCACGCGGATTAATATCTTACTTACAAGATATAAGGAATTTATATATTTTTTAAACATCTTTAAATTAATTTTTGAACAAACAGAAATAGTTTTTAAAATCTTACAGCACAAGTTTTCAGATGTAATTTACTCACGAAATCGGCTCAAGTTTCTTTTGGAAAAAGTTTCAGAATTTCGTGCAGAAGTTTATTTTAAAAAACTATTTTCTGTATTTCAAACTACTGATGATACGACTCAATTTAGCCCGAAATGAAAGAAATTCAGTTACGCAGATATGGAGCTTCACTATAAGCAAATATTTTATGAAATTTTGGATACTATTAGGGGTCAAATAGAAATAAGGCTCTCTGATTTGAAAGAACTGCATTTCTGCGACTTACTCAATAAAAATTTGTTAACCGGATTTTCGGCTAATTTTCCAGATAACCTTTTGGAAAATTTATGTCAAAAATACACTTTTTTTGATAAGGTGGCCATAAAAAGTGAACTGTGTGTTGTTTATAATGACAATGAAATTTTGGGGCAAAATGAAAATCATGTGAGGACTATTAAATACCTTTTTGATAATGATTTGAATCAAGATTTACCCCAAGTTTATAAACTCTTATGTCTAATTGTTTCTATCCCGGTGACATCAGCTTCCGTAGAGCGCTCGTTTTCCACTCTTGAGAGAATTAAAACTTATTTACGAAAGTCAATGAGCCAGGATCGTTTGAAAAATATTATTTTGTTATCTATTGAAAAGGAATTGGTAAAACTTTTCGCGAAAGACAAAAAATTTTATGGGTATATTATAGATCATTTTGCTAACGTTAAAGATCGCAGAATCCCGCTAATCTTCAAAAATATATAATAAATTTTTATTTGCTCTCACCAGCTAATAACAAATTCGTTAAGTAGGTAGGTAGGTACCTATTTTGTGAAAGAAAAAAAAATTTGATGAATAGATGAATCGATTAATTGGCTGAGAAGAGATTTTGTGAATATTGTAAATAGGAGTTGTAGGTCTCAAGGTAGACACTCGAAAGTGAAAACAAATTAATAGCTTAGGGTGCTTGTTTTACTTTGATTTTCTTTAAATTATAAGGCGGTTGACCTTGAAATCCTATCGCCTATGGTGTATTTTTTAACACCTCTTGTAGCCTCCTCAAACCAAAACCTCACGGGCCGCCACTGCCTGAGAGCTAATTAACATATACCACAAAAAAACAATGGCTCTAACACACCTCTTCAATTCTATATGTGTATAAGTCCAATTCATATTTTTACTTGATATTTAAAGAACACAATTAAAGACTTGCGATATATCAAAAAGAAACCAATAAATAACTCTCCACTTTCAATGTGTTTTAACAATAAAGTTTTATTGGTAGAAACACCAGTTTGTACATTTCTGCTCTCAACATATCCATGTTTGTTTTAGATATAACTTTGAATTTCTCGAAAATACTTAGAATTTGGTTGATGAGGATCTTTTTAAAAATCTTCGAAAATGACGTAAGTAAGGTGATGGGCCTATAGTTTTCCTTCCTTAAATAATATTCCGACAGTTGTTATTTTCTTCTCATCCCGAAAAATTTCAATAGAAAGAATCAACTTCAGATTTCAACGGTTGCAAAATTACTTTCGATTTTATATGTACCAGTCAAACTTTCAGCTTGTTTTTCTTAAATAATATGTAGAGTTTATTCTTTCAACTGGGTTCTTTTTTACTGATATTATTCTTTTAAGATCTTTAAGATTTCGTATTAATTCATTATGCATTTTTTTAATTCCAGATTGCTTTATGTGACGATTACAGCCTACCTGCTGACCATTTACACAAAAAACGTCCTAATAGCATCGCAGTTCCAAGCTTGTCTGAATGGAATCCTTCTAGTCCAAATGAAGAAAAGGTAAGCATTGAAAGATAAATTAGAAGAAATTTCACGTTCACGAATAATATGTACCGTATGTAGAATACAATTTTTCGTGGCACCTAAACCTACTAAACTAAAGAAATAAAAAACTAACTTTTCACAGGTTAAAATAAAAATCTATTGAGTGAACGCGTTTCGTCATAACATTGACTTCATCTCGTACTATGTTATGACGAAACGCGTTTACTCAATAGATTTTTATTTTAACCTGTGAAAAGTTAGTTTTTTATTTCTTTATAAAGTTATGAATATGAACTTTCACCAAGTAAATGCCAATTCCATTCAATATATATATATATATATATATATATATATATATATATATATATATATATATATATATATATATATATATATATATATATATATATATATATATATATATTCAATTTATAATTCTTGAGGGTAGGTCACTTTTAATGTTGAAGAGAGTTTTTCTCTAGGTTTCAATAATGAGAAACTTCTTTACGCGTTTCGGCGATTAGCCATTTTCAATTCGAAATTTATTATGTATAAACTTAAGTGAAAATTATGTATATAGCAACAAAGCATTTGACGTTATTATAATTCACTGGTTTAACCAAGAATTATAAATTGAATAAAACATAACAGGTCAGTAAATAAACCACTTATATATACACATTGTCATATAAAACAAACGTCAATGATAAATTCGTATTAGATATATATTGGAAATAGACTTTTGGATGTGGTGAATACTTTTCTCACATATGGTGAGTTCCCGCAGGTTGGAAAACAGCGATGGTCATCCCAATACAGAAGGTTACTGATACTCTGCTGTGTCAGGAGTTCCGGGGAATAAACACGGTTTCGGTATTTGAGAAAGTGCTTGAGCTTGTGGTGAGACAACAGTTAATGAGGTTTTGTGATATTAATGATATACTCCATAGGGCTCAATCAGGATTTCGTGTAAATCATTCGTGTGAGAGTTCCATATTGAGAGGCTGTGATAGGTGGATGAGAGAGATCGATAAAGGTAAACTGATAATAGTTGTTTTTCTTGACTTTCGAAAAGCATTTGAGACTATAAACAGGGCATTCTTGTTGAAAAAATCACAAAAAATGGGATTCTCAGGGTATGTGCTGAAGTGGATGACTTCATATTCAAGTAATAGATCTCAAAAAGTTAAGTTCAACGGTTCGATATCCTCAAATGGAGATAGTGAACACGGCATTCCTCAAGGGACGGTCTTAGGACCTCTCTTATTTATCTTATATATACATGATATTACAAAGTATGTTAGAAATTGTGAAATATCACTGTTTGCTGACGACACAATGCTATTTATCTCTGGTGAGGATGTCGAGATGATGTCACGTTTAGTTCAAACTGACTTGGACTCTTTATTTGTATGGTTATGTGATGGTAATTTGAAAATCAATGTTAAAAAATCTAATTATATGTTACTTGGTAGTGAATATAAGACGCGAAAACTGAATATAATTGATTTGAAAATAATGATAGATAGGGTCGCAATTCAAAGAGTAAATAAGATGAAATATCTGGGCGTCATAATAGATGAAAATCTAAATTTCAGATCACATGCAGAATATATAGCAAATGAAATGTCAAAAAAAATTCACTTTATTGCAAGATTAAGAAATAAATTAGATATGAACAAAACTTTGATGTTATTCAAGACACTTGCACTGCCTCATATTGAGTATTGTTCTACACTTCTTTTCAATCTGCAAAAAAATTGTGTTGATAGGTTACAAAAAATTCAAAATCGAGGTATGAGAATAATTTTAAAATGTAATAATCAAACGCCAATCAAAAATATGTTGAATGTGTCACAGTTGATGAGTGTTAACCAGAGAATAACCTATAGGACATTGAACTATATATATATATATATATATATATATATATATATATATATATATATATATATATATATATATATATATATATATATTTATATATATAAGATGAAAGAAAATATGTTACCTAGTTATTTAAGTGAAACTCTACTTTTTGTAAATGAGTTGCATGAGCATGATACTAGACATCGAAACGATTTCATGATAAGTAAATATAATACTCATTTTATGTACAAATCCATAATGAGCAGGAGACTTATTTTGTATAATAATCTGCCAATCAGCAGTAAATATTGTAAAAATTATAGAGTATTCAAGAAATCTCTGATAGTATATGTATTTGAAAATTTTTCTTAATGGACATTATGGATGTAATGATTATTTTTGTTATCAATAGCTGTATGCTAAATAAAGGTATTATTATTATTATTATAATATGATATATGAAGTTGAAATTATTCTTCATGTCCCATATTGATGAAGGGCCATCGAAAAAACATATTTCAACATGTTTTAGCGGGAAATTAATCAGGAGCAGAGAAAATTCCACTTTTCAATAGCGGATTTGCATAATCAAATTGTTTGCCATAACCAAGCCGAAGTAATGAATGAGCAACATCTGCTTTGTCGAAGATAATAAAATCATAATTCGCGCAGCTATGGGGCGATTTGGTTGATGAGTTAAAATTGGAATGCATAACAGTGTATTTAATGAAATCTCGTTGTTTCGACTTTCTTTGATCTTCCATTATAACTCCCCGAAAGGCACAGCCTAGGTTATTCAATTCGTATCAATTTCAACCAGAATGGCAAAAACTCATAATTATGTCGACCAACTAAATTCATACCTATCAAAACAATATCTGGAGATAGAACTAGGTGTTCTGAGCCACGACTGTAGAAATCGTAAAGTGAATTATATTTTCGTTAACGACATTTCTAGAAGTTCAAAAGACTTCAATGTTCATTTCAATATTTTCGTTTGAAATGGCTGTAGTATTTTATGCATTCTTTTGAATGTGACCGAAAGAATTCAACGATGGTCATACAATTGAATAATAGGACAATCTACGTTAGTTCTTAAGGAAAAGAAGTGTTTTCATTTTAGTAATACCAGTGTAGCTTTATGCTGATGAATAGAAGGAAGTTAACGTACAAGTATAGTTTAGTTTAGTTCAGTTTAATTTATTGATCTCGTGAGCTGTACAATAAATACAGATGAGGTAAGTCAAAAATTATTACAATACAATCAAAAAAGAAACAAAACAGAAGGAAAAAAATTATTACATCACAATTTAAAAAAAAATTAAAAAAATTATTACAATACATCAACAGAGGCGAAAAATTGATCATAACCTTACTTAACTAATTAAGACCTATGACGAAAGCACAACACAGAGTGGCCGCCCCATAGTAAATAGGGAAACAAACCATATAATAAATACATTCAACGAAATTAAAAATTGAGTGATATATGGACAAAAAAAAAAGCTTAACTATTTCCGGTCACAATAGTATCTGCAAAATTCAGCAACCGTGTAAAATGCATTCACCGACAATACGTCTTTTATACATGTTTTGAATCCAACAATCTCCATGGTTTTTACTTCCCTGGGAAGTATGTTATAAAGGTGGCATCCGGCAAATGTAGGCGATCTCTTATAAAACTCATGTTTTGGTCGTTCAGTTCTCAAATAATTCACATTTCTAGTGTTATATTTATGAGACATACCACTGGTAGACAAATTCCATTTAGCATTGTGTATATAAATTAAAGTTTTATAAATGTAAATGCACGGAAGTGTTAAAATTTTATACACTTTGAAGGTTTCTCTACATGTACTACCTATTGGCAAACCGAATATAGATCGGACAATTCTCTTCTGCATGACGAACAAACGCACCCAGTCACAAGCCAAGCCCCAAATGGGTATTGCATAACTCAGATGGCTATACGCTAGGGCATAATATACGCCCAGTAGTTCCTTTTTATCTAAGTAATTTTTGAGAATCCCAACCGCATAATACGCCCCATTCAAACGATTGCATACCTCATCAACATGCGAAGAAAAATTAAGATTTGAATCAATGAAGACTCCCAAAAATTTGCTGCAACCAATTGTAGTGAATTCAGTTCCATTGCAATTGAAAACTAGATTATGACTAGTCCGATGAGTGTTGTAACACTCTAAGAGGACGGTTTTATCAAAATTAATTACTAGTCTATTTTTATTATTATATATATAGTGAATTTATAGTGAAATTCGTTAAAATTTCAAGGTTTGAGGTAGAAATAACGTTTAGTGCAGAGAATAAATAGACTTCATAAAATTTTCTACTCATTCATCAATGTCGGTATTAAAATAATGGTTAAAAGAAGCAATTTACACTTTTATCAGATACAATACGCATGACGAACGTTTCGGTGAAACTTAACTTTCTTCAGATGCTGAATGCAAACTAAACATATTTCTCCGTTATATCCAATAAAAGAAATAAATAAGTAAATTGTGTCGAAAGGGTGAATACAAAGATGGTCAGAAATAATTAGTGAGAAGGGAAAAACCCCATTGTAAACTGCTAGTGAGGTAGTCCCTTAATTTTGAAAAGATTAAGAAGGGAGCTTGTGCATGATCAAATTGGCTATTCAACAGGAGACCTTTATGTTTGTAGTTATCAATCTATAATGATTCTAGTTTAACTCGCATACTTTTAGCATTTAATATTTGAAAGTCAAAATGGAATATGTGATTCTGCATAATATGAATTTATCACTCATTGAGTCTGTGAAATTAAGCAAAAAGTTGAAATCCACGGAAAAACGTGAAATCTTCACATGCAATGGCGGCAGTTGGAGAAGGGAATTGAAACCAGACTATACTTGCCTAACACCAACCCAACCCAAGTACCTACCAAATGTAAACTCAATTTGCAGAGTCTGTGGGGATAAGCAAAAATCTCTTCATAAAAATGGCGGTTAGTAACAAATTGACATTTCGTGACGTCCAGCTTTAGCGGGAAGTTCTTGTTTTTGGAAAAAACACTAGAATCACTAATCTATCTCGTGTGGCTCCGAGTGACTGTCAACCTCCGATGGTATTCATACTGTTGGATATGTATTGGCAAGGCCTTTCTCGTGATAGGCCACACTGAGTAGTCCCATGGTAACCTAGGGCAGCCGAGCCCTTCACAGGATCTTGTGCAAGATTGTCCTGTCTTGGACGGAATGCACCATGATAATGACAACTTCATCAAGAAATTTTTGGTATCGGGCATAGACTCGAGATGCAAAGAATCTGGTGCGCTTGGTCACTTGGGTCAGTCCTAAGTTCCCAAAATCCACTTTTATAGGTACTTTCCAAGATGATGACGCTCACCCCATATAGGTTTTTCATATGCTGAACTACAATACCGTTTTTATTTATGCCAATCAAATTGGCCCATATCTTGGTTAACGGACCATTTAAAATTGGTGATTTTGGTCAAATTTCTCCTATAGATTAGGATGGGAGATTGTGGGTGTCAAGGTGTGTGTACCTGGAACCACAGCTTGATGGTTGTTTGTGAATTCGTAATTGAAAGCCGAAAACAATGAAACAGATCTGGATGTTATCCGAGGATATTAGCATTCCTCTGATCAAAAATTAACGCTATACTCATAGCTGCAAGTTCACACATCATGTCTCCCTTGTACATCTATCAAAATTATGAGTAGATACATATCGATGTTTTCAAAATAAAACTGCAACCACTGAGCATTGCTGACAAAATTTGTAATTGTGAAGAATGGGCAGAAATCGTTCTATCGAAGATTCCTGAGATAAGTGAAAGAATTTGCTTTATGTGTTTGAAAGGATGCCTAAAAACTGAACGTACTAACAAAGAAACAAGAATAACACTTCCATATTCATTATCCGATTTGCATGAATCAATAAACAGTAAACTCAGTAATACTTCTACGAAAATGAGTAATCGAGGTATCACTCGCATTTTCTTCAGACTAAAATGAAATTTTGGTTTGATTGGGCCGATACATGATGTAGATTATTGAACATATTAAAACAATGGTTTATAAAAACAATGGTTTATAAAAACAATGGTTTATAAAAACAAAGGTTTATAAAAACAATGGTTTATAAAAACAATGGTTTATAAAAACAATGGTTTATAAAAACAATGGTTTATAAAAACAATGGTTTATAAAAACAATGGTTTATAAAAACAATTTACACATTTATTAAATAAAATAACGCATGGCGCACGTTTCGGTGAAATTTCACCTTCTTCAGATGCTAAATGTAATCTTGTATTTAGCATCTAAATAAGGTAAAGTTTCACCGAAACGTGCACTATGCGTTATTTTATTCAATAAATGTGTAAATTGTTTTTATAAACCAGTGTTTTAATATAATAAGAAATTGTAGGTTCTTCGGTCGACTCGAAAATTTCACTTGATGAACAAGGATAGAAATATAAGACGATACTGACGTGTTTTCCTTTACTGAAAACGCTTCCATCATTTAGCTTCTGAGTCATATTAAAAAGCGACCGGAAATTATTTTGAAACCAAATTGAATTATGAATAAATATAGAATATTGCATTGCATAATGAACGTTCACTTATAAAAGCTCGAAATCGTTTTCTCGATATGCACCATACAAGAAGGATTGATTTAGTAGTGAGTTTTCGTGAATTTTCGGAGTTCATCGGTATTTTACCATTTCACTGTTCAATCCAATGTTCTATTCAGAAATGTATATTCTCACTGATCTTAGAATACATTTTGTACCGACAAATTCTATAGAATTTCAATTATAGGTCGTTAAAGCGATTCTCCCAATTTGTGCAGATTGAGGCAATTTTCCGTTATTTGAGACTCTCAAATTGAATACCATTTCTTTTCATTCTGGTCAAGTAGCATCAATAAATTTAACGAAACGTTGGGGCTTCCTTGAATATAGGCTCAGTAGTGGGTAATTTTGCTCAACCTTTTCTAATTTAATGATAAATTCCTTGGAAACTTCAGGGAAATTTCAACAAGTAATACCTTTATGAAACTTCAATAAAAAAACCATTTTTCACCTGAAGAATCATCTTAAATTGTAATGTGAAGAGGTATCTTCTTAGGCTTCTTATTTCCACAGCTCTATGAAAACTGAGTGTTATAAAAAATAAATTATAGAAATCTACTTTGTGAAATACTATCAAATAGTAATATTTCAAATATTTAGCTTCACGTTTCACAATATATTCATTTCGATAAGTAGTAAGAAACGTAGGTACTCAGTTAGCTCTTTTATAGCATTAATTATAGAATCTGACAAAAGAGGTATTCTACAAAGTCATTATTGATTAGGCATTTATTTTTACAAATTTCAGCTTGTTTCAAGTCTGGAGAAGCAAATATGTACCGTAAATATATATATATATATATATATATATATATATATATATATATATATATATATATATATATATATATATATATATATATATATATATATAACTTATAAGTACCTGAAATATATCACAAATATTAAAGTTCGTGTTTACTTCAACTATAAATAGTGAAATAAATATATATTTAAAGCTTAGATATTTCATTCTTTGTTTTTCAATATTATAATGTCTTGCAGTTCATTTATCCATTCAATATTTGCTTTCCTCACGAAATAGATTGCATGAAACTTAATTTAACGCAAGATAGAAATTACAAAAGAACTTTCGCATCATTTTCGTTCTAAACCGGAATTCAAATTATTATTTAGATGTTCATGACTTTTATTCTTAATATTAATGAAAAATATTCTCCCATAATGAATTATCATTCTGAAAGAGTAGAAGGCGTTTTCTATAGAAACAGGTATTGATTTTAATTGTTATAATGGCAATGAGTCTTATTTTCTGCAACATTTACTAGGTTCACAAAATGTTCTTTCAAGTTCATTCCTGAATCTTCATACTTTCCAAACCACTTCAACATTTAGTACGCACGAAAACAGTTTATTTCAATTATGGATATTAATTTCCCTACGGGGCTTTAACACAAGCGTAAACTCTAACGTATTCTTATTAAAATGCATGTAGTCTCAGTTCGTGACACCTCAGTCCCCACGTCTTGATGTTACGTATTACAATAAAACCGTCACTCTGAATTTGTTGTCAATGATAACAAACGCTTGATGAAATATTTGTATTAACTCGAAAAATTTATAACTTACACTGACTATTCGAGGTTCACTTGGTGAAACACGATTGATAATTTAGAATGAACAAAAATCTTTTTTTTTTTTTTAACTCGAGGGACCTACAGTTTAACGCCGGTTCCGAACGGCCAATGGGCTTGTAAACAATGTACATTACCCAACACTCAATCTCATAAGTAGAACCACTAAATTCAGGACATACACAACGCCCAAGAGCAAGGTGGGACTCGAACCCACATCCTCGGTCACCAAACGGTACAAGGCGGTACTCGCTCACCGCTGGTCTACCGAGGCCGCAACGAATAAAAATCTATTGAGTAAACGCGTTTCGTCATAACATTGACTTCATCTCGTACTAAACTATGTAATAACAAAACAAGCTATTTATACGAAAATTGAATATAACAGTGGGGTTCCTAGAGAAACTAAATAACAATAAGCAATTCATTCAGAGTTATTAGTAGGTACATTGAACAGATTAAGGAGAGGAGAAGGGTTTACTTCAATCTGGTCGTTAACTCGGTTTCCGGAATTTTTATATTTATTGATGTATGGGGATTCCCAACAATTGGTTTTAAGGAGACTATTTTCTAATTGTAATATATTATAATTGTGATTAAAGGTACGGTTTTCTTGAATAGGATGGCACGCATAATTATAGTCAGTTTTCTAATTGTACGTCCTATATAGAATTTTTCACAATCGTTACAGTCGAGTCTATAAACAGCAGTACGTTAATCTCTATGAATTTTTGATTTGTTATTTTTAATCAATTTTCTAATACTATTCTTGGTTTTATATGAAATTTTGTTTATGAAAAACAATTTCAGGTTTTCGGAAGGTTTGCTCAAGTATGTTAAACTGTTAAGTACTCTACTTTTCTCGGATATAAGTGGGTAAACTTCTGAAATTGCCATTTTGTATTTTTCCTCTGAATGTGGCTCTAAATTTGGACTTGCAATATTGATCGATTGTTTGATTGATTTTTTGATTATCATGAAGAAAGAACAACTTCTCTGTCTATTTCCATAACTAGCATGTAATTACAACTTTTCCCTGTTTGGGTTTTTAGATTAAAATATTTTCCGTTGAATCCAATTTCAGCCGAACGTTAAAACACAATGAACGATGTGACAATTAAAAACAAGTTGATACGTTAAAAGCTTACCCAACCCAAGAACAAACACTCCTTAATATATATATATATATATATATATATATATATATATATATATATATATATATATATATATATATATATATATATATATATATATATATATATATATATAAAAGTAAAACAACTCTTCTGCAAAAATCTCATGTTGTTTATAGTAAACCCTGTAATATTTGTAATAAATCATATATAGGACAAACTTTTCAAAATTTAGGAGAAAGATTAAAAGCACACAAATATACCAGAACACAAACCACAGTACTAATAAAACATAAAAACAATGAGAATCATACTTTCAACTTTAATAGCACGAAAATTTTAGAAATAGAAAAAGATCAAAAAGCAGAGAAATTTTAGAAATGGTATATATTCAAAAAAATTTAAATAAAGTCGTAAATGATAGAACAGATATCAAACATTTGAGTTCAATGTACGCAGATTTAATTCTTTAATTTTTCTAAGAAACAACATAAATCAAAACAAAATAATCAACAAACAAACTCTAACCATATCAACTCATCTTCTTTGACAAAATCTAAACATCTAGAATTTCCAATTTTTCTAAAAAGAAAGTATAGTTTAGAACATGTGATCTCCAAAATTACAAGTAATGTCTTTTTAAAGACAACAATCAAATATTTTAAACCTATTTTGTACATTACGTGGGTGAAGGTTTCTGTGGTTCCCTTCCCATCTAATATCAACAGACCTGTCTGTTGATATTGGACTAAATAGCACGTAATTAATAACTGAAGACGGCCACAGCCGCAATGAGAAATTTTTGAAAAAAAGATAAATAGTACCCTATTCTTTGACTCTTCAAAATCAAAATAATTTGAACCTATTTCAAACATTACGTGGGTAAAGGTTTCTGTGGTTTCCCTTACCATCTAATAATAACAGATTTGAATGTTGATATTGGACTGAATAGCACGTAATAAATAACAAAGAACGGCCATTAGTGAAATAGAGTAGTCTGTTTCTATTCAAATTTTTTCAAATCAATAAATGTAAAAGAAATTTCAATTTTTTCAAAAGTTTTGATAAAGCCACGAATGTCGTGGCGAAA
>JARQZK010000723.1:465000-470000 GCA_030704885.1 Cynegetis impunctata
ACTTTAAAAGCATATAAAAATAATTTTTGAGTATTCATTCGTATGTAATTTTTGTATCCGGATAATCTTTAACTTCCACTGCTATTTTTCCTGTTGCAGTACTTTTGACATAATTCTTTAAATTTCGATCGCTCTACAGATAATTATTTTTTGATCCCTTGAGCATTTATTATATACCTACTCATTTTTGAAAGCGGCAACACTCAATGTTTGTTTCCTATGTACTAAAGGTTTAAAATTGGCTACCAGTAGAGGGGAATTGATTAAACGCATAACTTTTTTGTGTACTACGTTCAGTAGATATGAATGATATTTTGATGCACATCTATAGATATGACAACGATATTGTAGGTCGGGCTTGCCCTTGTGCTTCATAGAGTAAATGGAGTTGTACTAAATATAATAATTTTTTGCCTTTAAAGAATAACTATGATTCTGAATGCTGTTTTGACAATAACTGATATATGCTCTTTCCTAATAAGATTCGGAATGCCCATGTAACTATCTTGTGTACTACGTTCAGTAAATATGAATGATATTTTGATGCACATCTATAGATATGACAACGATATTGTAGGTCGGGATTGCCCTTGTGCTTCATAGAGTAAATGGAGTTGTACTAAATATAATAATTTTTTGCCTTTAAAGAATAACTATGATTCTGAATGCTGTTTTGACAAAAACTGATATATACTCTTTCCTAATTAGATTCGGAATGCCCATGAGGCGATATTTGCTTTAGATTGAATTAGTCTGAGCTGAAAGACTCTGATTGCAGATATGATGGTAATGTGATTATAACGGTATTTGGTGAGAATTTGATTTATATCATTAGTAGAATATAGAAATATGATTTTAGGGTATCCGTTGTTATGGTGGAGTACAATAATAAAATTGGCCTTTATTCCAAATTACTGTTTTATAACCAGCGCATTCGCCATGTTGCATCAATATTGCTGTTAAGCTATTATGAAAAACGAGCAGAATAGCAATTCAATTTAATTTTGCATTTATTTCCTGCTTATCACCGTATTTCTGACTTCTTCAACATTTTTATGACATTCAAAGTTATTAATTCCGAGCTATTCAGTCCCATGATGATCGAAGATGTAGATTGTGTTGTATTATTATTTGACCCAACGTCTGAAATATCATCCACTCAATTGACGTCCCTTATATCCAATAAAACAATTTCAAATCAAGGTTGAATTTTCTAATTTAGAAAAAAAATCTACACAATAAATCCAAAATGATTATCACATAATGATGCAGCCGTATCCATATCATGAGAACATAATAATAATAATAATGATAATAATCTTTATTTACATTCAAGAAACAAATAGACACAAAACAAGAAAAAAGATAAATTGAACGTGAATGTTAAAAGGAGCTGAAAACAATTTAAAAATGTTCGTCCAACCATCAATTATTTCCATAACAATATTTTTTTCTGGAATTGTTATACTATTTATCATAGTCGGAATTGAGAGTCATGTCTTTTCAAGAAAAAATCTATAGATCAAATAATTCAGAACATTTTATGCACATTACGTGGGTAAGGCCTTCAATGGTTTTCTCTACCATTCAATATTAGCAGACCAGACTACTGTCATTTGACAGAATAGCAAATAATTTTCAACTGAAGACCGCCACATTCACAAATAGATAAAACTCAGTTATCTGTTTTTTTCTTTTGAATTCTTGAGAGTTTATGAGTATCATAATAAGTGTGCTCCCTCAAAAATTTTGAAGAATTTACGAATTTCATGACGAAACGTTAACAGCTTGTCAGACAAGTTTTCCCAATTATCAATTTATCAATCGCCTCTTATTTTTGATAAAGATTATATATATATATATATATATATATATATATATATATATATATATATATATATATATAGATATATATATATATATATATATATATATATATATATAGAAAACAGACTTCTTCGTGTTATCGAAACACGTTCGTGGCAATAAAATCAAGTACTAGGACATTTATTTGAAACTAATCAAACAAACCTCTTAGCGGAGCTGGTTATACGAGTTCACGAAACATCAAAATCCCTCCATATACCTTGGACGGTGTATGTTAGAAACATTAAGTTGTTTATCACAATCAATGGAAATGATAGACAGTCTGTTTCGCCCTTATTTGGGGCTCATCAGTATCATCCATCCATCGAAAGTGATAACCAACCAAATATTTCTAACGGCCTTATATTTTCCTTCAAGTGACTATATGGCATATAAATATGACACAGCGCCACCAGTCGGAAACAAATGAACTACATCTTACAGATAGATGAAAACATTTCGGCAACGTGAACTCGTACGTCCTGACACCCGAATAGTAACCACCTTCGGGTGTCAGGACGTACGAGTTCACGTTGCCGAAATTGTTCAATTGTTTCCGACTGGTGGCGCTGTGTCATATTTATATGCCATATAGTCACTTGAAGGAAAATATAAGGCCGTTAGAAATATTTGGTTGGTTATCACTTTCGATGGATGGATGATACTGATGAGCCCCAAATAAGGGCGAAACAGACTGTCTATCATTTCCATTGATTGTGATAAACAACTTAATGTTTCTTCTAACATACACCGTCCAAGGTAAATGGAGGCATTTCGATGTTTCGTGAACTCGTATAACCAGCTCCGCTAGGAGGTTTGTTTGATTAGTTTCCAATAAATGTCCTAGTACTAGATTATATATATATATATATATATATATATATATATATATATATATATATATATATATATATATATATATATATATATATATATATATATATCCAAAGAAAATGAATAGGTTATTCAGAGTTTACTAGCAGGATACTATTTTGCCAAAGCCTTGCCTGTATCTTATGAATGACTGAACTCCAGAAATAAATATTTGTAAAATACTTTGATATTGACCACTATTCATCAGTATAATATACATTCACGATCACTCTTACTCAAGTCACGGTTTGAACCGGCACTAGAACGTCTGCTGGTACGAAATTGTACAATTTTGTAGATGACAACTGCAAGCAAATTTTTATTGATATGTACTGTTAGAATTGATATATAAATCGATGATTAAGAAATTGATTTTTCGCTTCTACTCACTACAGCGCCGTATGTAGAAAATCTACAAATTTCAGAAATCAACTTTTGACAAAATGACAGTGAATGATTACGTCTTATACATTGAAATATATTCATTGATGTTATATTTGTTTCGTACTATCAAATTATATTTTCATGTTCTTGTTATTTATTTGCTTCTTCTCTTTAGGCGTTCTCAAAATGATGTTTGAATTGCACATAACTATTGCAGTTGAAAAATTTATTTCTTATTTGAATTATATTTTGTTTATAGTTTAATAACAAAGCATTTAGACAGCTAATTTGAGTGTCTGTAAATTCATAACAATCCCTTTAATGATATCAATACTATAAAGATGATCTACGAAAACATTGTTCATTGTTAAATATTACAGTATCTATGATATGAAACAAACTCATACCGAAATATATTGTTCTTTTTATTCAATTTTAATTTAGCTCAGCGTACCTTGTTCTGACTTTTATATGACATGAAAAAGTTCTTATGAATGAAAATTGTCTTATAAGTAACTCTATGAACAAAAAGAACTTATTTAATTTTCATTTTTCAAACAAAGTAATATATGAAGTAATATAATATAAGTATTTTATGAATCTTTGATGCATTTACATGAGCCTAGTAGATTTAGTATTGGACTACTTAATGTAGACCTTTGTTCAATATGTTCAGATTACAATTATATGAAATCGTTGAAATTTTCTTCTTAAATTGAGGTTTTACAATTTTTAGTTGTTAGATGTTTTATGTGTATTCAAAATCTGAGCAGTACGAGAATTTGATCTTTAAACTTTTTCATGAAAATAAACTTTTAATATGGATATAAAACGTCTTGTTAATTAGTATTCTCCATCATTGAATCGATTCTGCATTCTCAGAACATTGTGTTTGTTGTACTGTTTCACGCAAAAAAATAATATCCAATGTCATTGTAAATTCTACACAGAAAAACCATAATTAATTTTCTCAACAAACACAACATGATAATTTTTCATTATGGCTACGTGTAGATAATCGGTCTGATGATAGTTACAACGAAAACGTTACTATGGGATGTAAGAAAATTATGCTTTCTCGAATCAATGCGGATTTAATTTTTCAAAATCATGTATACCTCAATCTACTCCCTTAAATAGACTTTTGAATAAACGTGTAAAATTATTTATTTTACCATTAGATGATTAATTTAAGCTCAATTTTGCAGAAGCATTATAAAAGGTCTTTTCTATCGATGGTCGTTTTTCCCTCACTTTCTCTACACCTTGCGAAGAGTGAAGCAACCAACGTAATACTCTCAGGAATTCAATAAGTGCCATCGGCGTTGAAAATTCTCATCTCCAGAATCCAATAAAAAAAATTGTTTAACTGAAACCAAAAGATTGGAAGCTGTTAATAACGGGCGAATCATGAATATAATTGAAGTGCTATTAGTACAAGAGCAATTTTCGGCAAAGTGTGAAAACACGGTTTTCCTCGGGGGAGTTGGGCGCATTATGTAAATGAAATCTGTAAAATAATCGAGTAATTAGACTGAGGTCCTCATCAAGTGTTAAGTGCAGAAATTGCAGACAGTGTAGTGCCGCGCCAGTCTATTCTGCCCGAGGACAGCGACGCCATCTGAAATATAATTAGTGTGTAATGATGTTGGGGGAGGCGTAGGCCATACTGTACATCTAGCGCGTGCAGCGGAGCTCGATAATTATATAATAGTAATCTCACAAATACATCGATACAAAATTATAATTATACAGTATGTCTGTACACATGATTTCATTTTAAACAGGCAGCTAAATGAGTGATGCCCAAAATTGTCGAGCATAATAAGATCGTTATATTTATGGGCCACAACGGAAAATTATTTAGTGTAAGTCTT
>JARQZK010000723.1:472500-477500 GCA_030704885.1 Cynegetis impunctata
CATGATCATTGACAAGGAAGAAGCAGTGAAATAAAAGTTTAAAGTTCGCAAAATTCTACGCTTGAGGCTTGGACTGAGATCATAAAAACTAATAAATCAGCGTAGTGAACGCTTTCTTCGTCTCCTACCAAGTACCTCCGGCAGTCTGAGCATTTAGCGATATTTTTCTATATTATATCTGGCAAAATTCAAATGAGGTGAGAATGAGTATCGTTAAAATATCTATCAAGTTGGTTCGAAATATAGGAATCACATTTTTGAAGGAAATTAAATTTCATAGACTAAATTGGGTGAAATTAAGTTGCATTTGAAGATATTTGAGAATCAGATATCAAAACGCGTATCATATATAAGTTACAATTGAACTCATTATTAAATTCTTATATTGATATTTATAAGAAAATAATGTTTAAATCATATTACAGTAGTACAGTAGTAATTTAAGGATAAACTTCACAATAAATAAAATATTGGCTATGCGATATTTAATACAGAAGCGATGAAATTCGTAGGTTTTATATATATATATATATATATATATATATATATATATATATATATATATATATATATATATATATATATATATATATATATATATATATATATATATATATATATATATATATATATATATATATATATATATATATATATATATATATATATATATATGTTTAGTATTGAAAATTTGAAATCTCCGTCCGTTAAAAATGATACGACGAAATGAATCTCTAATGAAATGAGTATTTCTTGAAGAAGAATTAATGTTGGCACTAATTTCTGCTTAAGGTAAGATAAACGGTCGCAATGAACTGTAACATACCTACACTGCTTAAAGTTTTTTCTCGAGATTTTGCTTGTTTGAAACCATATTCCAAGAAAAACGCATTTTTAACATAACCCATTGTCTGTTATATTCCTTTATGTTTTATAACCGATAAAGAACACTTTATTACTTTTAGAAAGTTTGTCGATGTTTTCAACACTATTCATGCAGTCTATGTCATTTATTTTTAAGGTATAATGGTGAAGACCATTCATGAACAAACGCATGCAGCACGTTGGGCGAGAGCTTGATCGTGAAAACTTCGTGAGCTGTTTTTTTCACAGACGCAACAATAATACAGTTCAAAACTCTTCAATTAACATTATGTGAAGTGATTTCTTCGATATTTAACAAATATTTCTGGTGGTTCTTCTTCGATATAACGATTTTACTGCATTAATTTATATATTTGAAATAGATGATTCTAGGTTAAGCTCTTTCCTAATTTCAAACTTTGAAACTTTGACTCAAATGAAATTAATTTGAGAGGAATATTCAATTATGCACCAAGTCAGGATATTACAAGATATAATATCTATCATAAATGAACTCAATTTCATTTAAATATTTCGAGCGAACATTATTCTGATATGCAATTAGCTAAACTATATAAATTCTTCAAATTACAACACGGTTTGTATAATGTATATAATTATTTCCAGAAGCCCATTACACAATTCAGATATCGTTCTACTTAGTTCAAAGTGTCATTATATATGGTTACATATTCTACATCGCAACGGGAAACAATAATACAGATTCATCCTCCTAGAGATCATAGAAATTCCATACATTGTTAACCCGCTCTGCGTTGCTTATATATTGTCACTAATGAATTTCGAACAGCCTCTAAGCTTGTGACAGATGGCGTTTTAGGGCAACCATGAATGGATTCCAAATTAAAAATTAACCTATTTAACCTCCACGTGTAACATTTTGTTGTGGTGATCCTGATGATTCCTGAATTGTACAATCAGACAAAATTGTTGATAGGTATGTATTATGGGGTGCGCTGTCGCCTATTCAAGAATACTTTTGCATTATCAGGAAACTTTCATTCAATGTGGAGAAGAGTTCTCGAAAAAACATATTTTTTTAATGATGTTTCATTGAAATCTGATGATAAACTTAAAAGATTGCCTTATAAAAATGTTCATATTAGACATTAAAATGTCACAATGTAGACAGGTCGATCTGCGGAAATAATGATTTCAAAAACCCTCCTCACCATATTCAATTTTTGTTGAAAGAGTGGAATGTACTGTTTGAAACTTCGGTATTAATTTTCCTCAATAATGATAATGATGGGGTTGTTATTAGATCAAAGTGAATCATCGTGAGCATGTTTTCGTAAAATATAGTTATTTAACTCTTGACATTTCTTCTGTAGTTAATTTTCCATTTAGAGATGGTGATCAAATAGAACATTTTTGGATTATTTTTTTAAAATGAAACACATGCTGTTTCAGAAAAATGACAACCAGATATGTTTCTCTTCATTTGCATTCATTTCTAAATAATTTCATGAAATATTTATCCGGAAAATACAAAAATAAGTAATTCATATTTCTGAATCTAGCCTAGTAAAAGATTAGGGACAGTCGTAAAAGTAGGTATCACCTGTAACGGTCATACAACCGTTGTGGAACATATTTATAGTGAGTAAGATGTTACCCCCCAATGTGTTTGAATTACCTACTCAACAATTTCGGCAACAAGGAAAAACTGCAGATATTACTTGAAAATTAACAAAATTTGAACGGCCTAAATGAATGTAAAATAAATTCAGTAACTTCAATAGTTTCGCCTATTTGAGACAAATACAATTAATATTTCATAAATAAAGGCAAAACATGAAGGTGGATCAGAAAATAGAAAGTAGATCGTATGAAATCTTCAAGAAATTTCACTAACTATCGTTACTCAAATAAAAATCACTTTTTTTTTAAAGAGGTGGGACTTGTGCCCTCTCACACCCCCCCCCGTACAATTTGGCTTCGTCATCTATGGACATTAGCCATCAAATTACTGAATTTATTTATTCATTTATTTATCAACGGGAAGCCCATTTACAAAAAAATTAAAATCTTAAATCTAAATTAACCTAGCATTTACCTCACAGCGAAACTGCTTTAGTGAGGTACAAAAACATAAGTCGGCGTTTAAATAGCGATTACCATAACCCAACATTCTATTAATAGGTTCATTAATCATATAGTTAGTACGACAGACGGGGTATGCGAATAAGCTGTCACTCCTAGTTCTTCTGAACGGTACGTGAAGGCAAATTTGGCCAAGTAAATCATTAGAGTCAACAAGAGTATTCAGACACTTGAAGAGAAACACCAAATCAGATGTAATTCTTCTTACTGATAAAGGCTGTATATCCAACTGAGTGCGAATAAATGTTACGGAAAAATTGATTCGAGGAATTGACCGCCTGAAGGAAATGTAAAGCAAAAATTTATTCTGCACCCGTTCAATATATTGCGAATCAGCCTCGTAATGAGGTGACCAAACAATTGACCCGTACTCAACAATAGGTCTACAAAAAGCAAAATAAAGCAATTTCACAGTAGCCTCATCAAAAATTCAGCTGAATTCCGACGAATGAATCCCAACACCCTCAATGCACGGTTAGTCATTATTCTAAAGTGTTCCTTGAACTCAAGTTGACTATCCAAATTTATGCCAAGATCACTAATGATATTAACACGCTCAAGACTAGCCGAGTATGGATAAAATACTGGGTTACTGGTTCGATGGAAGGTAATACATTTACATTTCAGAAAGTTCATACTCAGCAGAAGACCCGAAAGCCATTCCACCACAGCCAACACGTCCGATTGAAGATCAGCAGCATCGGCAATTGAGGAGATGGATTTATAGATCTTCAAGTCATCAGCAAATAACAAAACTTTAGAATGCTTAACAACCAGAGATAGATCATTAACAAAAATGAGGGGAACCACTGAAAACTCAGAACACACACAAACACCCAGGAATACGGTAGGAATCGAACCCACCAACTCCGTCAACGAAGACAGCATAGCGCTACCTATAACCTCTCCGCCACAGAGCCTCCCTAAAAAAAAAATCACTTGATAGCATAGAAAATACTGTGAGGCTGCAAATAAAAAAAATTGGCAATCTAGACGCAATTATGAAAGCTTGAAGATTTAATTTATTGCAACAGGTCAACTTCAACTATCATAATTTTTATTTGATAAGATGAATGAGAAAGTCGAGCCGCCATATATATGAAAATATACTATTAAAGAATGAAAATACCTCTATTTACAAAGTAATGAAAAGAATTATGGAATTTAATATCACCGCCAGATTCTCAGACAAAATACGAAAAGATATTACCGTTCCTTAACCTCCGCAGGAGGGGCCGAACGAAGGGAAAAAGAATAAAAGGATACTGAAAGCAGAAAGCTATATGTCATTTCTATAATGCTTTTTCAGGAAATATATTGATGCAGTTTGAAAATTAATATCAGGAATGCCTATTGTCAGTGATACCATATCCTGCAAATAATTCCAATGCGGCAGTTCTGTAAAATCGCAATGTCCGTTCCTCCATTACCTATTTTGAAGTTGAAAGTAATTTCCCACAATCGAGCCTTTGAACAATTTTCAAATTTCCTACAACCTTGTATTCAAACATTCGGATTACTGAAGTGAATTAATTTTAAGCAATTGGTATAATGTCAAATGAATATCTGATTAAATTTTTCGCTTGCTTATCTCAAAGGAAAAACGGATTGATCGTTTGCCAAAATATGTGAAATCGGGATTATCAGTCATTGCTATAAATTGAGCACAACTTATCTGACATAGTGAATTTCTTATCTGGATCGCATATTTCATAGAAAAGCTGAAAAAAGCTAGCGCAGATGAAATAGGAAGATAGAAGTAGCCAATTTCATCTGAGTAAGGAATTTCCTACTTTAACAATGACACTTTAAAGGATTTAACTTTTCGCCAATTATTGAGAGTTTTTCATGTAAATTAACTGAATACTGAGTCATTCATCTATCTTGGTTTAATAATGTTCAAAATACGTCAATTATAATTTATATATATATATATATATATATATATATATATATATATATATATATATATATATATATATATATTTTGATAATTATTAGCAAAAACA
>JARQZK010000723.1:480000-522500 GCA_030704885.1 Cynegetis impunctata
TGTTAATTCGGCCCATTATGCAGATTTCATTGAGAACGGTTTATGTTATATTGCAACGGGAACCAATTCATTTCGTTAAATGCCCCAAACAAAACCCGCCGTTACGTTATTAAAACAGGATATTATGAATTACACCTTATTTTATGGCGGCTTACGTCTTGAACATCTGAGGTTCATCTCTTCCATTTATAGTTTCAAACGGCGCCAGAAAATTATGCCAGAAATTGTGATATTAAAGCGCTTCAGAGACGAGATATGCTGATGGTGCTTGAGACGAATGGCTTTTGACAAATTCATTGCGAATTTGTCTACCGTCATTACATTTTATTTAATGGATATTAATTTCGTTTCTTTATTCTCATAGATAAGATTTTTCATCCTCAAATCTTATTGTACATCGGTATCTGAGTAAGTTTACTTTTACTTCAATTATTTATATATATATATATATATATATATATATATATATATATATATATATATATATATATTAAAATTAGATGATTATTTTTATGCTTTTTATTTTTCTGATTTGCATTGTGCTCATTTCATATCTCAAATATGCAGTTAATTTTATATCATTTATTCAATATAAAATTCCCACTCAATTATTTCAAATAGACTGAGTAGTAAATCCAAATTTATTCAAAAAGTTTCAAGGGCAACAAATCTATTCTTCAAGGACTCGAATTCACCAGACCAGAATTTTGTAATGTTGTTTGGATATTGTTGAATCACATCAGTAATTTTCCGAGAGTTTCCTCTACTTTTGACTTCTCTTCGCTAAAATTTACAGGTATTTTTATTGACCGTTTTTTGATGAGAATCACTTTATAACATGTTTTAGAAATAAAACAATATGTTCAAATATTTGCACATATATTGAAAGCTAATACACAACATGTTTCAGTATATAATTTTACTCGAACGAGTGCAACTTTTAAATATTTTTTTCTAATATTGCAGTGGAGAAAGCTGAAATTTTTAAGTGTCTCTATTAAGGTATAAAAAGCCCCATCTTCTTTTCTTCAATACTGTAAAGAACAATTATGAATCTCTTAAAGAACACTTCTATAGTCACATAACTAATCTAATACAATATTGCAGAAAATATTAACTCGGCCCAAATTTAGGGATGAATGCACATGGTACTTCCAACAATAATCTACAATTTCCAACTGAGATATATATATATAATAAACATGAATATACTTTTTGATCTCGTTTCACATAAGTACATGCAAAAAAAATAAACACAGCTCAACGAAAATGGTGTGAATGTGAAATGATTGATTAAATATTTTATCTTTCAGCGATATTTGTGAATAATTTTTCATGTTATCATCAATGTAATACGAAATCAAGTGTGGTTTTTTTGAGCAGCCATATATGTACGAGTTGTCGTATTGTACTATATATCACAATGGGCTCTTTTGAAAGTTTCAGATATTCCCAAGAAAAATGTTATATTAGTATTGTAACAAATGTAACTGATGCTTCTGAATTCAAATAATTCCCAGCTAGAAGAACCTATCGAATGAATTCATGAAGTCCTTAGCGAGCCTGGAACGTTGAATTTAGTATGAGGAGAGGGGTAGAAATAGCAATTAAACCTTGTGGTCAGGGGTAAATCATATGCACTCCTCTTCTTTGAATTTTGTTATAAATTTCATCCGATACAATTTGCAAGTCCTAATTCAATTTCCTAGAAGTATTAATTAGTGAATACCGCAATTTGCTGGGCGGAAAAGGAAATTCTCATCCCCCTATACGGTTCTTTGAATTTCGTGTTTTCCCTCGCTCTTTCCTTCATATTTACACTATGTTCAGCTGTAAATGACTGAAAACTGATGTATGGAATACGCAAAATAAACTCGTTCACGTTTTCTTCGTTGTTACTCATATTTTACCTAATTAAAATCCTAAAACCCTGTTTAATTATTTCAACTATTCAATTCATTCCTTATGTTTTCTATTTTCTGGGATATTTCATTATTTTCAAATAAAAAAAATTGAGAAAATGAATTGAAACAAATAACTGGAATTGGGACTATTGAGATTAAATTGGGGCAATATATATATATATATATATATATATATATATATATATATATATATATAAATATATATATATATATACATATATATATATATATATATATATATATATATATATATATATATATATATATATATATATATATATATATATATATATATATATATATATATATATATATATATATATATATATATATATATATATATATATATATATATATATATACATATATACATATATCCTGTAGTTTTGTAGACAAATTTAATTTGCATAGGTATATTGTACCTATCTGATGAAAAAGAACTAACTTGATAGATCTCAGCAGATAAAAAAATGCCAAACGTACAATAAATTATAATCAGGCAACAAAGTTAGCCAAGGGAAAAAAATTACAAGAATAAGTTAATATAAGTATTTTGAATAAATGTGAAAATCATATTAGCAAAAATTTGAATGTACTACGAATGAGTGTAATTTATACTATTCTTGAGAATCGAAAAAATGTAAAGAATCCGGTCTTGCTCTAGATGTTGATATAACAGTTGCCTGGGATTTTGCAGCTAAAGTTGGAGGTTTCATGTGAAAGTAGTAACTGTGTTGGAAACAAATGCCAACCATATTTCAAACAAAATGGCGTATGGTGATAGTAGACGCAGTATATAAGTAAAAATTAGTCGAAACTAAAAAACTGTGCCTTCATCAAACAAAAATGTTACCTCCTCAAAGAATGTATAGTGAAGCTTTTAATCATTGATATGAGTTTTCACAACATTCAATTTATGAATAATATACAAATTGACCATAGTCAATTTCATATATCACATAAAGCGAAAAAGGAAAATTCTTGAACAATTTAAAAATTATAATTTTTTTTTTATTTTTTTTTATCAAACAATTTTCGAAGAGAGCCTGTTATATGTATTCCCCAACGCGAAATCTGCATTCACAAAGCAACAGTGAATTTTAAACAATTTTGGATTGATTGAGGCGATACTTGGTGTAAATTAATAAACATATTAAAACAATGGTTAATAATAACAATTTACACATTTATTAAAAGAAATACCGCATGACGCACGTTTCGGTGGAACTTCACCTTCTTCAGATGCTAATGGCAAACTAACTATGTTTCTCTGTTATATCGAAAACAAGAAATAAAGAGATGACAAATTGTGTAGAAGGGGTAAATAGAAAGATGGTTCCAAATAATTATTAGAATAGGAAAAACCAATTCTGAACTGCTAGTCAGGTAGTTCGGTAATTTTGAAAAAATAAAAATATATTGAGTAAACGCGTTTCGTCATAACATTGACTTCATCTCGTACTGTACGAGAGTACGAGATGAAGTCAATGTTATGACGAAACGCGTTTACTCAATAGATTTTTATTTTAACCTGTGAAAAGTTAGTTTTTTATTTCTTTATAAAGTTGTGAATATGAACTTTCACCAAGTAAATGCCAATTCCATTCAATATTATTATTATTTTAAAAAACTCCCGAAGTCGATTACCAACTGAAATAGTATAAACTTATACTTCCAGAGATGGTATTTAGTGTTATAACGTCCATGCATGTTATATATATGTTCAATAATATTTTTACCAAGACTTTTTGGAATATCATCTCCACGTTGATTTTATATAATATTCCTTTGCGTTAAAAAAAATAATTTCTGATCGATTCCGATATTGTGAGTAGCAGTTAACAAGCGACGCAAAGATGTATGCTATGAAACCATAAGTTACGTGCCTAAAATAAAAATGATTTCAATCTTTTCAGATTCTCGATCGCGCTCTCCTTCTTTCTACGCCTTCCAGATTCGACAAATTCTCATCATTTTATTCTCCCTTCAAATATATGCATATCTTATTCCGAATATATTCATTTTGAAATCACATTCAGCTAGGGGAAAATATTCCGGCTCAAACTGGAGAGCTGTGATCTCATTTCCAATGTATTTTAGCCTTTTTATTAATACTAATCACTTTATATTCTGGAGTATGTATATATAGAATATCTGTGATAGATAGTATGTATATTTAGATGAAAAATGTTGGAACTTTAGAGGCTGTTTGTAACATCAAAGATTTCTCCATGAATCATGTTCCACAGTATAATATACGACATATGGTTCAGAGAATACAATAATGGAAACATTACTTAATCTTTAATGGCGCATCTATAACTGGTAGTTCAGAGCAAGTACAATTTCCATATGATTTACAAGATGATTTTTATGAACTTATTTTTAGTCTTAAATAATAAATAAGTTGTAAATAAAATTAAAAGTTAAAGTAAAATGCGAAAGTGGTATTTATATCCTCCTAGATCACAATTTTCTAAAATAATTTCATATCTGACTTACATATATACATATATATATATATATATATATATATATATATATATATATATTTATATATATATATTTATATATATATATATATACGGTACTAGGACAGTAACGGGGTACTGGTAAAAAAAAGGCAGAAGAATAACAGATGAGATTCCCCAGAAAATACTAGAGGTAGCAATAAAACGATGTAGAGTGCTACTAATATCTTGTTTATTCATACATGTGTAGGAAAATGTTTTCATAAAAATAATGTGTTTTTAGCCTCCTGATGAAGTCTGCAATTGGTAGACGAAAGCTTGATGTTTGAATAAACAAGATATTAGTAGCACTCTACATCGTTTTATTGCTACCTCTAGTATTTTCTGGGGAATCTCATCTGTTATTTTTCTGCCTTATATATATATATATATATATATATATATATATATATATATATATATATATCTATATATATATATATATATATATATATATATATATATATATATATATATATATATATATATATGTATCAATATATATATATATATATATATATATATATATATATATATATATATATATATATATATATATATATATAATTATTTATTCGAATTGTTGTTGCCTGTGAACTATTTCTAATCTCTTGATAATTATTAGCAATAACAGGCTTGTTGAATCTCAAAAAACTCGATTTTATTAAAAAGTTGATGTTTCGCCACGACATTCGTGGCTTTGTCAAAACTTTTGAAAGAACTGATCAATATCAACAGACAGGTCTGTTGATATTGGACTAAATAGCACGTAATTAATAACTGAAGACGGCCACAGCCGCAATGAGAAATTTTTGAAAAAAAGATAAATAGTCCCCTATTCTTTGACTTTTCAAAATCAAAATAATTTGAACCTATTTCGAACATTACGTGGGTAAAGGTTTCTGTGGTTTCCCTTACCATCTAATAATAACAGATTTGAATGTTAATATTGCATCAACCAGATTCATGGAAGTTTCAGAATTTAGCAAAAATCTTGAATATTCTTGCAAAATACAAATCTGTATGGAATGTATGGACCTCTGGTACTGCTAGTAAAAATTATTATGAGAAGAGAATACGGTTGTCTTTAGAAATGAATGGTAGTCATCTTAAATATTTTTATAAACAAGTTGTTAGTTTTACCCATCATTTTTTCATTTAAATCAGCATTAATTTCGAATTTCTTACAAATTTCATATTATTGTTAAGTTAATAAATTTCATTTTCACTTTGTTACAAGTAATTCATGACTCGCCAAAGTTTCAAAGTCGACCTTGAAATTTTAATTATTTGTTAAAAGTAGACACCATTATGAAAATATTCGTTTTTCATAAAAACGTGAAGAATTAGCTGTGTGCCTTATAGTATTTGATTTATAATTAAAATTCTATCTGCTGCTAACATAAAATACAGGGTGTGTCGTTCAAATTAAGGAAGTTATATCTCTTCGAAAGTAATAATTATTGGGTGCTAATTACTGGACGCCCTGTATAAAATATAACAATTTTCACAAAAGGTACAATATGGACCATTTTCAGATTTCATTATAAATTTGGCATGTAGGAAGCTCATCCATGCTGAAAATTTAAACGTTGAAGTTGATACCTTTTTTCAACAAAATATGAATTAACTTAAAAATCGAACGATATAGGTGAAGCTAACCTTGATGAAACTCACCTTTATTTTGGTCGTAGAAGCAAAAAATGTTATAATTTATAGGAGGTTCCATTTAGAGAAACACAACATCGATACATTTAGAGTTTTTGGAGCACAACGAATAATTTGCAAATAATTTTAAAATGTTCTTCTAGTGCCGAGAATCTAGCTCAACCTTGATAATTGATTGAGAATTGTTCAAGTGAAATTATTAGGTATATTATGTAGTGATCATAAAGTTCAAAAATTCACTAATAGCGTTTAATATTAATGACTACCAAACAAATTATTTCAACAATGTAACGTTTTACAGCTTGATATTTAAGCTCCACGGGGTTCGTAGTTTCGACACAGTAAATTTGATCAAAAAACAACCTCCATTTTTATGCAGGACGTATATGGAGTATAAGGTCTTGAATAGCATTCTTGTTAGTTTGATTTTTTATATGTCAAGAAATATCTATCAGATAGTATCTGTATTCAAACTATCTTCACGTATTATCTCATCTGAGAGCTGATGAAACGATTATAAACGTCCACATGAATTCTCATTTGCTACTGAAACTGAACGTGTCACAGGACATTTATTGTTAAAAAAAATTTCACAAATTAATCCTTTCATTCTGAATTTTTAATTCATTTTTTGCGCCCTTTCCTCTCTAGAATATTATGCGGAAGGGTGTTCCGCTTAATCACATAATTTGTGGACCAGTTTCTATCGTTAAAAGCACAACACGAAACGTTAAAGTCCAATATTTTCGAATGAGTTATAGTGGGCACCCACTTTTGTGTATTTTTTAATTCGAGCATTCTTTCCATTATTTTTAAATGCGTAGTCATACAATCGTAAATTACAACATGTCTGAAAGCATTCCGCGTGAATCTCATTACAGGCCAGCTTATTGGTAAAACCAACAAAATCAAAAGAAAAATGGGGTTATATTACATTAGAAGCATTCTGAGATTCGGCAGTGTGTGATTATAAATTATCCTTAAAATATTCGGAAAAGACTTTTCCAGTTGAAATATCTGAAAATAATCACTGTTACTGAAATATGCACCCGTCTATTCGATTTCTTATTTGGTGTACTATTCAACAAGCGAATGTGTATAACAGATTGGAAATAGAGCAAAAATTGCTTAAGTAAAAAAAAGAAAAAGGATAGAGAAATAACTTGTTCGTAAAATGGCAAACATTAACATTCAATTACATATGTATATACATGTGCCCGGCCGGACATGTGTCAGTTAACCGATTTGCATACAAATCAAAAGAAAACAAGAGCATACAGAAACATGGTTAATTAATTGGTAATTGAGATACAAAAGTAATGACGGTTTAAATGTTACTTCACTTTGTGTTCAAACTACCTGCCACTCTACCCAATGCAGATGTGACAGATTTTTTCAAAGAATTCTGGGTACACGCGAAGAGCGTTAAATTCCTCTTCAGTTTTTGTTTTCAAATGTTCAATATCACATAAGGGGGTGGCAAACACTTTATTTTTGAGTACTCCCCAAAGGGAAAAATCACACGGCGTAAGGTCTGGTGACCGTGCTGGCCACTCGATTGTTCCTGTTCTTCCTATCCACATGCCAAACTCGGCATGCAGAGATTTACGAACTTTGTTTCCGAAGAGGGACGGGGCGCCATATTGTTGGCAATATCAAAGTTCGTGAATATCTGCATGCCGAGTTTGGCATGTGGATAGGAAGAAGAAAACAATCGAGTGGCCAGCACGGCCACCAGACCTTACGCCGTGTGATTTTTCCCTTTGGGAAGTATTCAAAAATAAAGTGTTTGCCACCCCTTTACTTGATATTGAACATTTGAAAACAAAAACTGAAGAGGAATTCTACGCTCTCCGCGCGTACCCAGAATTCTTTGAAAAAACCTGCTTTGCCATAAGTAAGCGGTGTCATATCTGCATTGGGGAGGGTGGCAGGCAGTTTGAATACAAAATGAAGTAACATTTAAACAGTCATTACATTAGTATCTCAATTATCAATTAATGAACCATGTTTCTGTATGCTATTGTTTTCTTTCTGTATGCAAATCGGTTAACTGACTTATCTCGGGCCCTGTATATAACAATGAACTAGATAAATGAACAAACAGTTATACGAATTTCTTCGAAGCTTTCCTGATTTTAGATGGTTTATAATGAAAAATATCTACTGTTTCTTGAAATGTAATCTCGACAATTATACTCATAGGTGAGACACTAAATATATTGGTGTTGAGGATCAGCAGATTTCTACCTCGAGCTATGGAAATCAATTTGTGAGCTCTAAACTTGTTACAAAAGAGTAGACCTTAATATGGACGCCGTGTGTCCAAGAAGTGTATCTGGAACATTCAAAGTAGCATTCCATGCGAAATACTTTGAATTGGATAGAGTTTATGGCATCTGAAGTCAATATACTTCAATAAGCGCTTTTGAGTGTTTTTGGACTTACTTTGTGCAGGTTATAGCACGTGCTCCATACCATGCAATCATATTCTAACATAGAACTCATAGATACCTCAAAAAGACGTAGATAGATTCTGCCGATGAGCTTCTTCCACTTTCTGATTCAAACCAAGATTTTTGAAACCGTTAAATATCTAACGTTGTACGTAAATGTAAAATTTTGGCGGAAATGGCTCTCAATTCTGTAAATTCTCTTACCCTAAGTGAATTTTGACCATATAAAAATAATTGATATGTGATTTCTTTAGAGTTGAGAAAATCAGGTAGCTTTTTTCACGTTGAAAGAGAATAAATTAAATTAACAAATATTTATTTGAGGGAAATTGCAAACTTGTCGAACTACTAGCTAACAAGCGTCCACAATTTCAGAGTCTATGTACAGACAGTTTTCATTTATGAAGATAATAGAAAGCTAATCACCCAATACCGAACCTTAGCGGACGTGAGAGGATGCAGTTTTTTCGACAGCTGTGGTATTTAAGTTACAATCCTTAGTCGTCTTCCAGTTAGATAGGATTTTTTTAAAAATATTCTTGAAATTTCTATTTCTTTATTGTATTTCAATTTATCAAATGGTATACACCTAGTTCGGTGAATAAAACGCAGAATATTGCATTTTTGCAACACTATGTTCTTGAAGAAAGGAGGGGTATCACAATACTAGAAGAAAAAGTTAAAATTGTTAGCTTCTATTCAAATAATATAACGACATTCGATGAAGGTGTTAAGTTGAATTCTGGGTGTTTGTTCAAGATGGTCAAATTGTTTCTGTTATCATTGGAAATTTCCGTAATTTGAAGGATCATTGCTTAGATTAAATTTAATTTATACTTGACCTCCTGGAGATTATCTACATTACCAAGTTCACAGAATCAATTTGCTCATCGTCAATGAGCATTTATAATTCAAGTTACCTTCTCTAATGAACGAGGTATGCTATGGAGTTGGTACAAAAAAAAACTGTTTTTGATTTCTACCGAATTTATGAATGATGAAACTTCCAATAGATAGTTTCTCGCCAAACCTATTCAAATCATGAATTACATTCCATAATAATTTTTGCAGAAGGATCGACAGAGCCTTCCTCAGATGAAGAATTCTTCGGACATCAAATTTCGATAAAGAAATCGGAAGAGTTGAATTCCCCTGATAGCATCACCGAAGGAATCTTTCCACAGCTAGGAGTGAAATCACCGAGTAAAGTAGACGTAGAAGCCAAACGTCACCCATCCCCATACTACTACGGAGATCTGTTCAAAAATAGGATTGAATCCCCACCTAAACCTGCATCAAAAGTCAGCAAGAACTTGGAAAAACATTCCCGTATCAAGGAATTTAAAAACAGTAATCAGGAAGTATTGACAACAAAATCTGACATCAATCAAAAAAACAAATCAAACCAAAAGAAATACCGTAAGAGTGCTACTTTACAGAACCCGAATTCTAAACAAATCCGAGCCAGATCTCGCAACCATTTGAAATACCAAAAGAGTTCCAGCGTCGACACCCAAAGTACTGATTCGAGGGATGCTTCCCACGAAGTGGTTATGCCCCCAAATCAACAAATTTCCCCGTGTGATTGTTTGACACTTGAGTATGGACTAGATGACGACATGACTCGTCAAAGACATGTATACGAAACTGCGTTTGACTGTCGTATCAACAAATCCGACGATGATTTAGATCAGATCGATCAGGTTACGAACCACCCAGTGCTCATACAGCTCAGTACAGTGAAAGAGCTCAGAAAAACTAGTTCCGTCGATAAAAATTTACCTCATAATAGGCGAAATGTCTCTCTCCATTGCCCGAAACCGATCCAAGTGGACAATAATATCAATAACCTTTCACAAGAGTTACAGGTTCGTATAATTCAAGTATATAGAATATGGAGATTGTAAAACTGAGTAAAATATTATTTTTCAAGTTCTGCGTCTTAATCTGAAACTCGTAAAATTTAAGTTTTGACCTACTGAAGTTGATTTTATGATTTGTGCGTTTTAATGTTACTTGGCCTATGCCTTATGATATCATATTTATGTATCAATAGATATATTATATTTCCATCGTTACTTGTTATTTTCTACAGAGAATTATGATGTCAGTGTAATTCTAGTTGGTCTTCTTTAGAATTGTTGTTCTATTATTGCTTAAATTTTATTGTATGTTATTCCAGAATATTCACTTACCTGAAGAGGAAATGTCTGGAACTTCTGGAGTACTTTCTCTGCCATTGAGAGGCTTTACGCCTTCTCCTCCGTCCACTGCCCCTCTCCCGACAAAATTCCATGGCAAGGAACTAGTAATGAACAGTATCCGTAGTGCCCCAAATCTACCCTCTCACCCTAAGTCTCGGCTAAAAGATTTGCATCTTCCAGTGAAGTCCTCAAGAGGTCGATCATCCATTAGTAGTAGCGGTAGTTTACAAATACCTGGTAGCGCCTTCGAAATTGAATTCGGTAGAACGAATATCATATCTGAATTCAAAGGTAGGCCGAGCCAGACAAAAGAAACGAAACAAGAAAGAATTATGGAAATTAAAGATCGACCACGGAAAGATTCTATTTTATTAAAAAGAGATAAAGAGAGTGGTAAAAATATTTTAGAATTTAGAGGTAGAAGACCCAAATATTCCAGTACAGAAAGTATGACAACTAGTAGTAGTGGGGGAAGTATGGAAAGTATCAAGAGCAGCACAAGTGAAGGAAATAGAAGTACCACAAGTTCGGAGAGTAGACATTCTTCCTCGTTGAGTTCTCATAGTTCTGATTCTACAGGAAATCTCAAATATCCAATCATTCAATCGTCTAGTTTTTTATCACAAGCCAACAAACTTCATATATTAAGTCCAATATCAGATAAATCCTCTCAAGAGCCAATATCAGAAACCTCGGATAACAACAGAAATAACAACTCCCAGAAATGCTCTCCAGAAGAAATCGGTACACCCGAAATTTTGAAGAATAAGCGAAGACTTCCCCAGAATAAAAATTTATTAAATCTTGGTTTCCAAATTGGCGATTCAGAAATTCAAGGATCTGATAGTGGAATTTCGATTCAGTCAAGGGAAGGTGAGACAAGTAAATAATATTCTGTTTCACTAAGTTTTCCAAAAGTTTTTTGTTTTGCAGGGATAAAATCCCGTTTTGGATTCACTTCGGCTGAGATGAATCCTCTAAGTCAGCAGGATTTCTCAGATCTACCCTTCGACATGCCTAAATTGAGACGAAGGAGAATGATTCCTGCACCAGATGCGTGTACTTCCGGAAGTGCTACTTCCGTAGACTTACGCGAGCTGCCATTTGACATGCCCAAACTTAGGCGTAGATTGAGGATACAGCAGTCAAATAATGAATGTGTATCACAGGCTTCATCTAGTCAGAGTGTTGTAGAGGCAGATAGAGAAGGTGAGTAGAAGCTATTTAAGTGAGAAAAGTGTTTTAATGAAAGTACATTCAAAATGTTCATCTAACGTTTCTCCACTTCAAATAATTCCTTTCATGTGAAAATGATTATGACATAAAGTAGGAAAAAAACACCCTAAGCGCAAATTCAACAAATATTAACATAATGAGCAATTAATTGTCAGTCAGCAGATAACATATTTTCTATTTGCAGCATCACCATCGAAACCCAAATTAACCTTAAACCTAGGAGAATTAGCCATCCGTCAAAGACCAGGTCTTGGTTTATCTCTCATAGGTCTAAGTCTCAACCTGAATAACTCGCAATCTCAAAGCTCCGATTTAATTGACGTCCACTTACCACTGGAGAAACAAGGGTAAATATCATAACATATGTTATATGTTCCTTTCTAATCTACACAAATTTTTCAGCTGGTTTCACGGTGCCATCACACGAGTTGAAGCGGAAAACGTGTTGAGGCTACTTAGGGAAGGAAGTTTTCTAGTTAGAAACAGTGAATCTACGAAGCAGGACTACTCCCTCTCGCTAAAGTGAGTAAATTCCTTCCTATTTTTCAATGTCATCAATAGTGATTCTTAGGCGAAAAAATCACATTCATAAAAGGTGGAAAAAATACCGTCACCCAGATGATTATGTTACTTTAAAAACGAGACGACTATCTAAGCGGGTGGTAGATTTTTGCAACTACCTTCAAAATATTGAAAATGAAATGAATTGAACCCAACATAAATTTTTTTATGTTTCACATCACAAACAACATAGTAGATTCCCTTCAACAATGACGTGAAAATGGAGTGGCGACTACTGCGTCTGACATTTCGAGACTTTTCGCCAAATTCTTAGAAGGTGTGTTTGAATCTCCCTCAGATGATCTTCAAAATTTCGAAAATGTCTCTGTTCATTTGACACAGGAAGAAATTTTTCCGGCACTTAAAGACATAAATCCTTCTAATAGAACTAATAGAACGATAACATACCTCCTCAATTATTAGGAAACTAATCTCAGTATTCCATCATATATCTTCAATAAATCTTTTTCAGCGGCAGTTTTTCCAGAAAAATCTGGATCTCATATCAAACTTTCGATCAATAATTAAAAATATTATTTGGGAACAGCCGCATGGCTTCATCAAGAGCAGGAATCTTGGGACGAACCTGATGAGCTTTTTAGAGTATAGTCAGTCATGTTTTGAAAGTCGGACGCAGGTTGATTTCTTCTACTCTGCAACGCGCTTGATAAGATAAGTCTACACATACACTTACCTATGTCAGCTGATACTGACATAGGTAGGTGTATGTGGTAGTTTTTTGCGATGGTTAAGCTCCTATATTTTAAGAACATATCAATTTGTCATGGTAAATGATTAAGTCAGAATTTTTCAGGTATTCCGCAGGGATCCTTGTGTCCTTTATTGTTTCTGATTATATATATATATATATATATATATATATATATATATATATATATATATATATATATATATATATATATATATATATATATATATATATATATATATATATATATATATATATATATATATATATATATATATATATATATATCTAAATAATATTTCGTCTTGCTTCCATCACTCTGAGTTCCTGCTGAATGCTACATTATAACGTACGCAAAGAATGTAAATAGAATCGTCTTTCCATATTCTGAGGACGGCCACTCGCTTTAGCGCGTATCTACCATCCGTGATCTTGGTCTAATACTGGACTCTAAATTGTTGTTTGATCATCATATCGAATCAGTAATAGATAACTACAATAAAATGATGGGATATATCTTCCGGTACAGTCGATCATTCAAAAATAATTATATTTTTCATTTGTCTTCAGCAGAGTGAACTTTGCTTCTGTAATATGAAACCCGCAGTATTTTTATTACATCAATAGGTTGGAGAGCGTTCAGAATAGATTTTATGTTATGTTTGTTGTTTATGTTGGCCTGGTGGTATTTATTGATTATTCATTAAATCTATTTGTTCCCAGTGAAATCTGGTTTGAGAATATTATTTAACTTCGTTAAGAGTATCAATGGAGAATTTATTACTTACCATTGTTTTAATTATTAGTATTATTTTATTGTTGTATTGATTTGAGGTTAACTATTTATGCAAGATGCGATTCATTTTCTTTTCTTTTTTTCATTCTGTGAATGCTATTACCGGTTTCATACCTGACTGTATTCCGTTTCCGAATTACTAAATAGGTTGAATAAATAAAACTTATTCTCCTGCCTGAATCATATCTCTCATTAGCATCTGAACCTGAATAGTGGCGAAACATCACAATGTAACAAATTTAGTGTGAATCTCTTTAAAAAAACATGTATTTTTTTTCAATGAATACGTTCACGTCAGTAACAACCTTCTATATTTATTTTGATTGAGCATAATAAATGAATACAATTTTTGTATATCGAACCATTTCATTCATTTTTTCTCATTTCAGAAGTGCAAAAGGTTTTATGCACATGAGAATTCAAAGAAATATTGCCGATGGATGTTTCATCTTGGGACAGTTCAGTAAACCATTTGATTCTATTCCAGAGATGATCCGTCATTTTTCTATAAATCGACTGCCAATTAGGGGAGCTGAACACATGTGTCTGCTGCAACCAGTTATTGCCCAACTCTTGTGATAAGTCTCAATATTTACGAGATATTTCTGGCATTCCAACGTTTTCTTATTTGATATCTATTTATCTATTTGATGGCCATTCATAATATTCTCATATGTATTTATCAAAAGTATGTTTAGATTTGAAAATATACAGTAATGATTCCAAATATAATAATTGTTCCAATTTTGAAAATTGTACAATAGGTAATTTCATCTGAATTTCAGAAGAATTTCTGAAATATTTACAATTATAAAAAAAGAATTTAATTTTTTTATCTTCCATGAAACAACGTTTTTCACGAGAATTTATTCTTCTCGGCTTCAGGAATATCCAAATTTCAATTTCTAATTTAGGCTACCATATATCTGGATTTCCCTGAACGATTTCAAATGATAGTTCATTCCATATTAAATATGGATTTTGGTGAAATAAAATGAGTGCAATATTTTGATATATTTATTTTTAATCTGCATAAGTTTCTGTTGTAGTTGTGTTTACTTATGTTATATATTTTTGTTGAATTTTTAACTTGTGGTATTTTGTACGGCCGCGAAAACTGTATTGCCAAAGGAAAATGACTGTGAATAATTTATACATACCTATATGATTATATTATATACATTTCAATGTTTTGTTATAGTTCTAAGAATGAATAGTTCTTAGGTAAATGTTTTAGATTTAGTATTTTATGAAAAAAAAAGTGAAGCAAATGCTAAAATCTACTTTATCACATTTCACTCACATTGAGGCTCATTATAATTATATATTCAAATTATTTTTAAAGATAAAAATAATTTATAATTTTCAAAATATTATCTGTAGTTTATTCAGAACATATGCATAGTTTAGAGAATTGTGATGAATGTGTTAATATGGGACTGAATAAAAATCCACAACTAAGTATTTGAATTTCATTTATTCACCTCGACCGTAAATGAGTTTTTTGCACTACGTTAAACGAAGAATAGTATGATTTCAATACAAGTACGAGTACGGGACTTGATCGACATTAGACAGAAATGCACTTCAGTGAAATGTATGCGCCTTCATACTAAACAAACGAAATACGCATGCAGTGTTGCCGAACATTCACTCTCCGGAACTTGTAAAATGTTCAAATATTTAATTTCTTGGGGTTATGGAAAGAAAAATAACGCATAGAATAATATATTTTCTACTGTCAGGTAGAAAAAATTATCCTAATGTAGATGTTATGAGAACCTATACAGCGGATGGAAACAATAATTTTAATTTTGATTGTTTGTGGAAACTAGCATCCAATATTGCTAACTGGAAATTGTAATATGAACATACGCAAACAAGTAAAATTCCCAAACAGTATTGTGTAAGAGGGAAGATCACGAGGTATTGTTTTACTTAAGTGAATTAACCACCGAACTTGAATATGTGTTCAAACAGTAGGGAGCTACACCACTGTTGGAAAATTATCATTTAAAATTGATATTCAAATATTTTTCGTAACATTATAAATGCCACTTTGAATCAACCATAATTGTTAAAATCCTCGATTTATCAAAAAAAAATTAAATATACAATTGAATAAATAAAGTGTTCAGAAGTACCATATTAATTTCTATAAAAGGCATAATACTGTGAGAGTACAATTCTGGAGAATATGGAAAATGAAAGATTTGTGAGTATGTACAATGTGTGAAAGTTTCTATACTTGACTCACAAATGAATTGTATAATGTGAATCCGATTTTTGATTAACAAAGCTACGTTTGTGTTCTGAAATTCTGGTCTGAAAGCTTCTAAAAGTTCTATCAATGTAAAATTTATCACAATCACCACAATTAATTTCATGAACTCCTGATGTACCATAAAGCGGTGTTACTTTGCTCATAATTTTTTTTGTTTTTATCTTGGATTTTTTCCCAAATAGACGTGATTACAAACTATGTGATATTTTTATCATTTAGCTATCGGTTAATGCATTCAAAACTGATTTAAAATACTCCTATATATTTTTTTTTTGGTCAAAAATTTGGCAAAGTCACCTGACGATCAGTAAGACTTTGCCAACCCTTTTAAAACGCTTTCTTTGGCAGTTTGTGATAATGTTAGTTATTAGTTTGCCTCTTAAATATCTTTTTAAAAAATTTTGAGGACAAAAAAAAAATTCACAGGTAATTAAAAAACATTTTTTAACATTTTTTTTTTAAAACTATTGTTTTAATATCAACAAACGAAAAACAGATTCTAACCTCTAAAAACAAACAAAAGTCTTTCTTTGAACAACTTATAAACTACATTTATAACAAACAAAACATGTTAATCCTAAAAAAACTGAAAATAAACTTTTAATAATAATCAGCCTTCAAATTCTTTGGCGGGATGTGAAAAAGGGAACTTAAACAAAATTCTAAAAATATTTTATTTTAAATCACTCTTTAGGCAAGATTATAGGAAGATAAATCTTCCGAAAAATGATGGAATCCTCTATATATTTTAGGGTTTTTAAGGCATTGAACAATGTCCATCTCTTGTATTTGCGATATATCATCGACAACAGGAAAATAAAATGTCTCCCTTTCTTTACTACTATTTTTTCGCATAAACTTTATCACCGGTTCGTCCTTATTGTCTGCCTCCAAAACCTGTCCTATAAAATGCTTTGCTATTTTTTTGTTGGAAATGCCACCACTACAAAGTATCCTATAGCAAAATTTATATATATATTAAAATTTAAAAAATATATATAATGGCAAAGTAATCTCGAAAATTTCCCCTTTGACTAAATTTTCGTTTTTCTTCTAAAATACTTAATGAAATGTTTTGAAAACCACACACAAATTAGCTAAATAAACATACTACTTAACAAAACACTTGTTAACCCTCAAGCTGTAGTCACATTTTGTACCTAACACTTAGCATTTCGTATTTTTAAAATCTGAAATTATTACCTTCCAACTCGCACCTCTATGCATCGATGCTAACGATCCACTGAAGAATCCCGCACAACAGGTCTTGGTTAAGACATGTTCAGCCGTCACTTTGCTTTGTTGCCGACTCCAGCACTGTTGCAAAATGTTCAAAAAATAAAAATATTGCAAAATGTGCATATTTTGGCATAGACACCTGCATTGGTAAAGTAACACCGCTTTACGGTATTGGTTTTGTGAACTTTTGATTTATTATTTTTTATACCTAGGTTTCCTTAGTTATTTTCGGTGCGGTAAGCAATGTTGATGTTGTGCTTAGATAAAATTGATTTGCGTTTTTTACTTTAATTTCAGCACCTGTTTTTGTCGCATTTTCTAATAGAAATAATTCGAAATTATTGCAAATTTCAGCCTAAATTCTCAGGACTGATGTCCTGGGATGTAATTATTTTTTTCCAAGTATCCCATCCAAGGTTTCTCTAACCTTCATAGAGAAGTTCCTTGATAGTAATCCTGTCAATCCTTTCATAAAATCGGATATATTGCCCCTTTTGAAATTATGTCTTGAACAGAATTATTTTAGTTTCAATGATCAGATTTATAGTAGCACTGAATGTTTAATTATGGGATACCCTCTTAGCCCTTTGTTGTCTGAAGTATTCATGGATAATTTGGAACTGTTAATTCATAATCACCCTGTTAGCCGACAATTCATTTATTGGTTTAGATATGTGGATGATATTATTTGTTGTTTCACTGGTACTCTTAGGCAACTCGACTGCTTTCAAACATTGATTAACTCTTTACACCCTAATATAAAATTCACTTTAGTGAATTTAGGTGACTCAACAACTATTTCATTTTAAAAAACCAAAATTGGATAACAAACATAATTTTTCGCAAACTCTACTGAATAACGTCATACACTACTTCCCTACATCCATTCCAACACAACATGGCAGCTTTCAATAGTATGGTACAGCGTTTAGTAAATATCCTGCTTTCAAACATCTATTTTAACATCGAGAAAAATATAATTAAACAAATTGCCGTAAATAATGACTATTACCCCATAATAATAGACAATATGATAGATAAAAAGTTTTTCAAACATGCGATTAGTCAGGTGTACTCCCTTACCAGAGATAATATCAAATATAACAGCCTCATTTACATCGGAAATTCAAGTAAAAAACTCAATTTACTTATTTAGTTTGGATTTAGCATCTGAAGAAGATGAAGTTTCACCCAAACGTGCGTCATGCGTATATTATTAATAAATGTGTATATTGTTCTATAAACCATTGTTTCAATATGTTTATTAATTTATATCATGTATAGGCCTAATCAATCTATAATTGGAATATTTTTTAGTTTAGCAGCGGCGACATTGTGAGAAGCCACATTATTTCCTGATGATCAAATTTTATTCACTTTTACAGAATTGATAATGTTTCTCTTGCAGTCAAAAGCAACAAATAAACTAATTTAAAGTTTTGTGCTCTTAAAATAAGGCAACCAGTCATACACCACACTGTGAAGGTAGTTGCTGAATCGAAATTGCGAATAGGTAGTTTTGCTGAACTGGATTTGTACCTGTACCTTACCACTGTCTGGTCAGTCAGGTGTCAGATGAATATAGAGCATAATATAAAAGATTATACATTAAACTAATGTTATTTGGACATATCGCATTTACCAGTGCACACACCTTGCTAATTACCCAAAGTACACTATTATATAATTAATTCACATATACATATATACAATATAGGTGACAGTTCAAGAATTAAGAATAAACAGTCATCTAATATTTACAGGATAATAGTTCATATCTGACTCGGCGAACGAATCGAAGATTCCGGTCGCCGAAATCATATTAGCAGTTTGAATAATTAATTATTGTAATTGAATTAATTTATAATGTCGTTTATGACTTATCGACAGCCTTTTTTTATTCTTCCTTATCTCTGTCTGGACTTTCGCCTAACAAAACATTAGCATTTTCATTGAATTTATAGGTTCTGCAATGAGTTTTGTTTTGTTAAAATATTTCTTCGATTTTTCTTTTGATTTAATTCCTCTTAGGCCGTTTCGCGTATTATTCGAGATTTTTTTGCAATATCATTTGCTAAGTTTGAATAATTTGATTCTTCTACAGGTTTCATCATTATATTTGGAGTTCTTGGCTGTTGGCCAAATACTAATTGTTACGAAGTTTTTTTGTGTACTTTTATAAATATTCGTGCTATAATTTAAATTGCTTAGTATGAGAATTAGTTTGAAATTATTAAGTACCATTTAAAATAATCTTTTAAAGCAAGAATTGTTCTTTGTGGACCTTCATTTTATTGTGAGTAATACGGTGAAGTCAATTTATGATTGATATTCATTAATTTATCCAATTATTTCGACGTGTTCGAAGTAAATTCAATGTCCATAAGCGCGGAAATTATAGAATACTCAATTACACAGCCTTCACAAAAACATATCTAGATGATTTTTATGTAATTGCACATACATAATGGCAAAAGAGGTGCTTGTGCTTACGTAGACTTTTATTCAATTCTATTATAATTTTTGTACGCTTATGATCCCCTTGATCTCCTATCTATATATATATATATATATATATATATATATATATATATATATATATATATATATATATATATTGAGATTGAATTCTCGCACATCACTTGGTGAAACATCATAAAGAATAAAGTATAAACTTTTAAAATAAAAACAGTTGGCTTATGTTTCACAATATAAAAAAATATATATATCAGTCTTGATAATGAGTTCATAACTCGAAACATGTCGACTTTTCGTTACTGCTAAATACAGTATCTAAATATCTTTTTATATTGTGAAACATAAACCAAGTGTTTTTATTTTAAAGTTTATACTTTATATATATATATATATATATATATATATATATATATATATATATATATATATATATATAATATATATATATATATATATATATTTATTTATAATTATATATATATATTTATATATATATATATATATATATATATATATATATATATATATATATATATATATATATATATATATATATATATATATATATATATATATAAATTCCAGGAAAGGAATGTTACTTTAGGAACGTAGCTTTGATATGGATTTATATTGTGGAACCTGAACATTTGTAAGCATGCGTGTGTCAATTGTCGTTATAATTATCCTATCCGTGCCGTGCGTCATCTTCATTAAAAATTATGACAAATTAAGTGGTTATGTTTTGAATAAATAGCTAGGAAAACACTGTTCATTATATTATTTTGCCATTTATTTTATATTATATGATTTAGGTGAGTGATAGGAATTATATTTATATTCTGTTTATAAATATATATATATATATATATATATATATATACATACATATTATTCGTACATTTATTTATATATATATATATGACAAACATTGTTGTATGTTGTTTCTCATGCCTCAGATGGAATTTTCTTACAAGCCACTCCCATGTCAAATTTTCTCAGTAAATATTTACTGAAGACAGTTGCACATATACAACCGATTGTCTTAAGATCAACATGCAGATTGTTTGAAACACAATATTTTCGTTTTGAGAATATGATAGTGTATTTATACCATCTACTTCGACTAGTCACTGATTGATAAATATCCATTGGTTTTAAATAATCGTGTTAGGTATGTATATAGAATTCTGTTTTAGGAATGAGTTTTATTTTCCTAGTGGGATGCCTCATGTTATGGGAAATAAATGCCCAAAACAATCCACAACCTGGAAATCCCTATGACTATGCTGGTAGTACAAATTATATGAGCAATGATATATTTCTTGATTTGAAATGCCCAGAATACTGGGTACAACACTTTCAATCCTGCTACAGGTTTGTCAAATCCCCTTTACGTAATTTTAATGATGCTAGGCGTGTTTGTCAGGTAAGTCTATTGAAAGCACCGTAATAATTATGTTTAAAACGAATAGTTATATTGTAGACATATTCAGTAGATGGAGGAGCATCTGATTTAGTGTCAATTAGTAGTTCTGAAGAGCATGGATTCTTAATTCATCAATTGAATGCTATAGATCCACAACATAGAAGATGGTACATTGGAGCACATCAACAACAACCCAATTATTGGGCCAATCCTGATGGTACTCAATTCACTAATGTGGAAAGTGCCATTTTGCCAGATCCAGAACCTTATGGAAAGGAATATCTTGTTTATAATTTCACAAGGGATGTTATGCATTGGAGTTTTCAGCTGGTTAGAGGTGATGAACCCTTGTTGTTCATTTGTGAAGCAAATATTGCAGCTGTTCAAAGACTAGTATCTGATGAAAGAACATATACATATGGAGTTGATATAAATGATCGTAAAACAATTCCAAGGGGACCATATTTTATCAAGCAACCTATAGATGTTACATATGACTCCTCCATGAGAGAAATATATAATGTCACCAGCTTAAGGTGAGTCTCACTTAATTATTTCAATAATAAGGGGATGTTTTTAATTTTATACTTGGAAAAATTGATATTTCTTTTTAAGTAAAATGAATTCATCAGAGCTAGTTGATGAATTATTATTCTAATAGTTTTTCATATGTTATATTATTTAAAATTTGACACTAACTGATATTGAAATGAATTTGTTACAGTTGTTTAGCTGGTGGATACCCTGAACCAACATATGAATGGTTTAAAGAACATTATGAAAATGATAGGTTGGTAGCTAGAAAGATAGATCCTCTACAAGACAGCAGAATTACTGTCAGTGGGGGTGTTCTTATTATTAACGATCCCCATCAAAAAAGAGACTATGCTACATATCATTGCAAGGCTTCAAATAAATTTGGCTCAATCATATCAGAAAGTGTTCAGCTGAATTTTGGATTTATTTTAGAATTTGTTCTGAAACGTTCACCTGAATCTGGTGATCAGAATTGGGGAAAATCTCTGTATTGTGATCCTCCAACTCATTTTCCAGCTGTTAGGTATTCTTGGTCTCGTGACTATTTTCCAAATTTCGTGGAAGAAGATAAGCGTGTGTTTGTGTCATATGATGGATCATTATACTTTTCAGCTTTAGAGACTATTGATAAGGCTACCTACAGTTGTAGTGTCACATCAGAATTCTCACCCTCTGGGAGAACTGGTCCTTTCTTTCCACTTATGGTAAACCCACACTGTGAGTATTAAAATTAAATTTATAATATATATATATATATATTTTTTTTTTTTTTATAAAGTATAAACTTTAAAATAAAAACACTTATGTTTCACAATAAAAAATATTTAGATACTGTATTTAGCAGTAACGAAAAGTCGACATGTTTCGAGTTATGAACTCATTATCAAGACTGACTACAGGAGAGTATTGCATCGTAATTTATAAAACAGACAAAAGCAAAGGTGATACCTGAAAATCAATTTGTTCTTTTACAAGGGGTAATTGACTATTATGGGCGGAACTTATTTCGAGAATTTCAAGAAGGTCGAGGCGTTTTCCTTTGTTACCTGAATGTAACAATTTGGTTTTGTTGAAATCCAGGAAGTGATTGAATTTTATACAATGTTCGGAGAAGCCAGTGGTATTTTTGCTTTGTAAAATTGACTTTTTATGTTCTTCAACACGAATATTTATATTCCTTCCTGTCTGTCCAATATAGAAAGCAGGACATTCGTCGCTAAATATTTTGTAAATACCACTGTTTTCTCCGATGTTAGATTTTTCTTTATTATTGACCAAGAATGACTTCTAGTTTCTTTTATTTGTACAAATTGTTTTAACGTTATTTTTCAATAGTCTGTTACAAATTTTGCTACTCAAATTAGGCACATAATTTATTGGGAAGTATTTTTGTTCTTCATTAATAGTTTGCGTGGGGTATATTGAATGCAACAGATTCGTTTTTTCCCAATGAGCTTGTCGATAAGACTTTCATTGTAACCGTTATTGATGGCTAATAATTCAATTGTATTAACTTCAGTTTGAAAATTTGTTTCCGATAATGGAATCGTGAACAACCTATGTATGAACGAATGAAAAGCACTGAGTTTTATTTTAATGTGTTGGTTACTGTCGCTGTGAATTAAATTATCTGTGTAGGTTGGTTTTCTATAAATGTTGAAAGTAAGAGAATTCAAATTCCTAGCAATCTGAACGTCTAAGAAATTCAAGGTACCGTTTTCGTTTTCTACTTCTTTTGTAAATTGAATCGAGTTGTAAAAAGTATTTATATATTTAAGGAAATTATCTAACTGCCGATCTGTACCGGTCCAAATACAAAAAATATCATCTACATAACGCCTCCATAATGAAATGTTAGTAATTAAATTATTATCAGCATTGAAAATTTTTTCTTCTAAGTTATTCATGAAAATTTCACTCAACAAAGGCGATAACGGTGATCCCATGGGCAATCCGTCTTCTTGTTTGTATATTATATTATTAAATTTGAAATAACTCTGTTTCAAACATAAGTTTAAGGCAGACATTGTTTCGTTGACTGCTTGAGTTGTTAAATTTGGGTTCATCTCTAGATATCGCTTAACAATATTTTTAACTTTTTGAGTTGGCGTTGAAGGAAATAAGTTGATAACGTCAAATGAAATTAATTTAGCATTTGAAGGAAATTTGATATTCTTAAGATGATTAACTAACTGAATAAAATTTTTAATGCTATACTCTGGATTGAATTGAATTAAGGTGGGTAATTTCTTATTCAAATACTGACATAATTTATTAGCAGGAGCGTTAATATAAGATTCTATTGGGCGCATCGGGCAATCAATTTTATGTATTTTTGGTAAAGTATATAAAACCGGGGTGCGTGTGTTCATGGAAGTTAAGAAAAAAGTGTTAATATCTGAAAATAGGATTTTACTATTCTTGATGAATGATTTTATTTCGTTTTGGAATTTTTTAGTGGGATCTATTTTAAGTTTTGAGAATTTATCTGTATTAAATAGGATTTCAGATTTTTCAATGTAGGTATTTTTATCTATGATAGTTACAGTATTTCCTTTGTCCGCTTTGCATATAACCAAATTATTATCCTGAATTTTTGATCTCAACTGTTTTATAGTTTTTAATTCTAAATTATTGTTATTTCTGAATTTATATTTATTTATGACTTCCGCGCATATAGTTTTTTCAAAATTCAAATTCTTAATTACAGACGAATTTAAAGCTAATTCAGTGCTGACGGCTAAATGTTTAATATCATTTTTATTATTGAAATGTGGGCAATATTTCAAACCTTTATTTAATAATTCTATTTCATTGTTACTAAATTCGGTATTTGTGAAATTATGGGCTCTACTCTTTATTGTGAAACATAAGCCAAGTGTTTTTATTTTAAAGTTTATACTTTATTCTTTATGATGTTTCACCAAGTGATGTGCGTGGATTCAATCTCAGTTATATATATATATATATATATATATATATATATATATATATATATATATATATATATATATATATATATATATATATATATATATATATATATATATATATATATATATATATGTATATGTATAAAATTAATTCTTCTACTATTATCATTTCCACAGCTAATTATCAACAATTAAAGTTTCCGAATTCCTTCCCTAAGGCTTTTCCAGAAGCTCCAATAGCAGGCAAAGAAGTACGATTGGAATGTATAGCTTTTGGATAGTAGGTGCCCACTAGGTATTTTCTTTCCAGTGAACTAATTAATATAATTTTTTTAGTCCCGTGCCTAGCTATAATTGGACAAGAAAGGGTGCTGCACTCCCTAGAAGGGCCTATTTAACGAGTTACAGCAGGGTTCTTATCATCCCACATGTACGTGTAGAGGATCAAGGAGAATACGTTTGTCGAGCATATAATGACCGAGCTAGCATTGCGAACAGTGTTATTTTAGACATTCAAGGTATTATATTACTTTATAGAGTGTTGATAGAACATTTTGATTTTGTTAAATTTTATTTGTAGCGGAACCAAATTTCACTATTCCGTTGAAAGATAAGCACGTCGATAGTAGAGGACAATTAGTTTGGACTTGCGAAGCATTTGGAATTCCAGATGTCAATTACACATGGTGGAAAAACGGTAGACAGTTAGGTACGTCCATAACTTTTTTGTTCATTAACTATTAGTATGGATCCTGACTGTATTATTTTCATTTACTGCATGATATGAAAATGAAGCTTATGAATGGAAAATCAGATTAAATGTACATATAATGGGGAGTACAAAATAGTTAATTTAAGTAGATAGAAAGATACTACAGATGATAAATAATGTGACACTAATCGAAATTCTAGAACCAAAAAATTATCTTGTATCATAAAAGGTCTTCAAAAATAACAGTTGTTATGTCTGTATGAAGAATGTCTTTGGTTATGTAAATTATCGATTTATTATAAAGTTCAAAGCCAGATAGTTATCGTCCAGCTGTGTCTGCTGCAGTCATTTAAGCTGCTAGATTCCGTGTTCCATGGGTAAAATAAGATGAATTCATATGAAACCTACTCTTGTTCGAATGTACATGTTTTATACTGTTTAGAATGATGTCTGATTCATTCTCTTTCACTAAGTTTCCTAGTATTGGTTCAGTTTCTCTGTTTAGGTTTTGCATTTATGATAAAATAAATGAAATATTTTCAAATTAATAGTCTGCTAAATTTGAGAATAATGATGATTAAAATATTTATTATCTTATTTTTTTCAAGAGTAATGTTCAGCATCTTATCAAATGCTTATATTTTTTCATTACAGTCCTTGGTTATTTACCCCAGGATGACAGGAGTAGAATAAATATACAAGACAATGTTCTTACAATAAGTCCAGTACTTGAGGAAAGAGATGCTGGAATGTACCAATGCCGTGCTGCCAATGCTCTCAAAATTAGATATTCTTCAGCTCAGCTTAGAGTACTATGTGTGTAATGTTTTTCAAGCTGATAACAGTATCACTTTATGACAATTGTTTACAGCATTCAAACCATCTTTCAAGAAACATCCGGTCGAGTCGGAAACTTATGCTGCTGAACACGGCAATGTCACAATCAAATGTAATCCTGAAGCAGCCCCAAAGCCAAAATTTATTTGGAAGAAAGATGGAAATGTTCTAGGTATATTTCTTACTTTTAAACTTTATTATTTCTATTTCTGATTGTTTCTCTAGGTTCAGGTGGCCATAGAAGAATACTTGAGAATGGAAATTTGATTATCAGTCCTGTTTCAAGAGATGATGAAGGAATATATACCTGCACAGCCAGTAACCCTCTTGGAATGGATGAGTCCAAAGGAAGACTCATTGTTCTGAGTAAGATGAAACTTATTTATATCATCGTTATTTAGGTTATTGGTTTTCAAGTTGAACTTGGTTTGATTTGAATTGTTGGATGGTTAATATAAACTCAACTTTCAGCATTTTGATTCTTTTTCTTACTTTCTTAATTAATTTCAGATTGAAATTTCAACCTCAACTCGTAAAATAAATAACAATGCACAAATTATTTGTTGAGCTGAACATTTTGATGTGTTTTAAAATAATTTTCCTGAACAGGTGTTTATTTCTGCTTGAAAAATCACCCAAAAATACCTCCATCTTTTCTCTGTTCTATTGAATTATTTTCACTTCAAAAACAACGAAAACTTAATATATCATCATTTTTCATTTCAATTTCAAAATGGTGTAGGTCAAATATCATATAAAATGTACTAATATATTGAAAATTTTCTTCTCGAAAGACAATGAACATATGAATGTTTCATTTCTTGAAATGTTTCTTTAACGTGTATAGCACTTGTGTTAGTAGAATCAAATTATTTTAAATATTTTTGTTGTTGAATTGTTAAATATATAGATGAAGTAGCAAAAAATATATTAGGTAATCATACAGTAAACTTTTAGGAGGCCCGCAGTTAGTCAAAGGTTTAGAACCAAAAATAACTTCAGCACTATTGGGCTCTTTCTCTCTTGACTGTGAAGCATATACTGAAGAAATGTTGGATATGGCATTTATTTGGAATCACAGAGGCATGAGAATTCGAGACATTGATATCAAAAATTTGGGCAATAGAATTGTATGTTCCCTTTGATTAATTCTAATGTGACCAGTTTTTTCTATAGTATACATATACATACATATATATATATATATATATATATATATATATATATATATATATATATATTATATATATATATATATATATATATATATATTATATATATATATATATATATATAAATATATATATATATAGATATATATATATATATATATATATATATATATATATATATATATATATATATATATATACATCATATACATATATGTATATATAATATAATGAGTCATTATGTAATATCCTTGTTTTTAGTTCATTGATGGTGGACATCTTAGGGTAGTGAATGCAACATTTCCAGACGCAGGAGAATACGAATGTGTCGTAAAATCCGCAGTTGGACAAATTTCATCCAGGACTTATGTTGTCATTGAAGGTCCTCCAGGACCACCTGGAGGATTACAAGTAATATCTGTACAAAAAACTTCTGCTATACTTCAGTGGACAGATGGAAGTTCTCATGGATCACCTATTATTTCATATACAATTAGTGCTAAAACGAATTGGAACTCCACATGGATGAATATAAGCCACAATGTGAATGCAGAACCTATTGAACGCTACACTGGTGAATATTTAAATTAGACTTAATAATGAAAGTGACCTTTTTTTTTGGTTATAACTCCAATTATATGTGACCTTCCATGGTACTTTATGATTCTCATTCATATTTACCTTTTAAAGAATAATGAGTACTATTTATAGCCTTCCTCATCCCAGGAATGAAATTAATTTTTGTTTCTAGGAAGGAAAGAAGCAACTATTGATAATTTACTGACCCCGTGGTCTGTGTATGAGTTTAAGGTAGCTGCATGGAATTCCATTGGTATGGGAACACCTTCAGCACCAAGTCCACGTCATTCCACACTTTCAGATAGACCCTACATTTTTCCTCAAAATATTGCTGGAGGTGGGGGCAAAAGAAGTGATTTAACTATTACTTGGGACCCATTGAGACCAGATCAGCAGAATGGACCAGGTACAATTTTTATCATATATTATATATATATATATATATATATATATATATATATATATATATATATATATATATATATATATATATATATATATATAATATATATATATTTTATATATATATATATATATATATATATATATATATATAATATATATATATATATATATTTATATATATATATTATATATATATTTATATATATATATATATATTATTATATATTTTTATTTAATTTTTATATATATATTATTATATATATATAAATATATTTATATATATATACATACATATACATACATATATATATATATATATATATATATATATATATATATATACATATATATATATATATATATATATATATATATATATATATATATATATATATATATATATATATATATATATATTAATATATATCAATTTTTTTCAATCTGCGCCAACCAAGAGCAGCTGGTGTGATAAAGATAATAATACGATGCACTGGTGAGCTCACTCGAAGAGCTAAACAGACTGTTTATATATATATTATATATATATTAATTTTTTATATATATATATTAATATATATTAATTTTTTTCAATCTGCGCCAACCAAGAGCAGCTGGTGTGATAAAGATAATAATACGATGCACTGGTGAGCTCACTCGAAGAGCGAAACAGACTGTTTTGTGGTTCCATAGTGTGTGGCACGAATGTCGAATTTTCTAACATTCACCCTTGAAGGATGATTTGGAATTTCATTTTATTGAGTCTCATGAACTAGCTCTGTTGGAGGGTTGATTTAATTAATCATCAATTTTTTGAATGAATTTCTCAACCTATTATTATCTTCAATATACATATTACACATTGTCTCTGTTCACCTCATATATGTATAATATATAATATAATTTTTAGGTATTCACTATAAAGTTTTCTGGAAGAAAATGAATGTGGAACCCGAATTTCAAAGTTTAGCATTAAAGGAATTTGGTAATACTGGAACAGCAGTTGTAAATATTCCTCTGAACGATTACTACACACCGTACATTGTGAAAGTTCAAGCAATAAATGATATTGGAGCAGGTCCAATTAGTAATGAACATGTTGTCTATTCTGCTGAAGATATGCCTCAAGCAGCACCTCAGTTAGTTTTTGCTAGAAGTTTCAATTCCACTGCGTTGAATGTAACCTGGCAACCTATTCCTCAGGATAGAGAGACTATCAAAGGAAAACTCATTGGTTACAGAGTACGGATAAATTTTTTCATTTAATAGAATATCATTTCAACAACAAATATTATTATTTACCAATTTCATTTCAGATTAAATACTGGAAAAAAGACACTAATGAACAAAACAGTGTATACTATTTGTCTAGAACTACAAGACCTTGGGCACTCATTGTCGGTTTACAACCTGATACATACTATGTCGTAAAATGTATGGCCTTCAACAGTGCCGGAGAAGGACCGGAAAGTGAAAAATTCATTGGTAAATGATAATATACTCATCTTAATTTTATATTGAATTGAATATAAACATTGGAAATTATTATTTTCTTATAGAAAGAACATTTAGAAAAGCACCACAGAAACCACCATCTTCAGTCCATGTGTCTGCTGTTGACCCATCAACTATCAAAGTGGTTTGGCGATATGTTCAACCTTCACAGGAAGAAGAACCTCTACAGGGCTATAAGGTCAGAAAAACTTCATAAAGTTATTAAGGGCACTAATCATATATGAAAATTAACCAAAAATATTGAACGAGTTGTATTTTGCTAATAATCAATATTTATATGTTACTTAGTTTTGAAACATGATTGTATTATTGATATTTCAGGCAATAGCATTGCAGTTAATCTGAAAAGATGAAAATGTACTTAAATGCTCTGCAAAAAATTATTCATTAGTTATTCAGGCTAATGCACTGATTATATATGGAAATTGCTTTGTGCGGAGATATTCTTCATTCCATCAAAAACATAGTTAACTAAATCCTGATGGGGTGTATCCACACTTTCTGTAATTCTTACGATTTAATCAGTTATGAACAAGGTTACTCAGTTGTTTTTTATTCTGATATCTATAGAAGGAATACTGCTTGAGCCATCAACTTGTTCATATCGAAGAAAAAACAACAATTCCGAGGTCAGATCGGGATTCTCGAGCGTTCTTGTCTCTCTTGGAGCAGTTCGAGTTACAGGCTACAAACATGGAACCCACACGTCATGTATCTGGTGCATGTATAGACAATGTATTGACAAACTGCTCGGGAACTACTTGGGTAATGGAGTATCACATTTCTGATCACTCAGCTCTTAAATTTATTACCGGAGATCTTCTTCCACGTTCTTCTAAGACTGACACCATTCTGAGGAGAAAAATCAATAAAAAAACAGTAGATGATTTTATATCTAAACTGTCAAAGATTGATTGGTCTGACATTTTCTCCATGTCAGGGGACATAAATACCTCATGGAACTCTTTCTTTCTACGTTTTAAGAATATTTTTGACAATAGCTTTCCTGAAGTGCGAGTTGTGAAAAAGAGTCCAATTGATTCCTTCAAAGCTTCTCCTCAAATCTTGTCTTTGAAGAGTACTCTTGATTCTCTTTTTGTTATGTCCTCGGTGAATCCCGAATTTATTGAAACTTACAAATCTTTTAAGAAACGCTATGACAAAGCTATATCTAGTGAGAGGAAAAATCATCTGGATAAATATATTTCGGCATCTCCTAATAAATCAAAGGCAGCTTGGCAGGTCATCAACTCTGCCAGATATTTCTCGAAATCAAGTGGCAACCCTATGAAATCAGGCGAACCCAATAACTTGGCGAGCAGCTTCAATGATTTCTTCGTCAACATTGTGGCTGCTACGGACTGGACTATCCCTCATACGCCCAATAATGGAAAGGTAACTCGGATAAAGGAATCGTTTTTCGTTTTCCAGGTTTCTAGGGATGAAGTTATCTCTGCTGTATATTCTCTCAAGAATAAGAACTCATGTGGATACGATGAAATACCCATGTTTGTCATTAGGGAATCGATTGGCCAAATTGCTGACCCTCTTGCACATCTTATTTATCGCTCATTTACCGAGGGTGTCTTTCCTGACTCGCTTAAGGTGGCAGTAGTTAAGCCACTGTACAAGAAAGGTGATGTAGAGGACTTAAATAATTACCGGCCTATAAGTCTACTTACGTCGTTTTCGAAAGTTTTTGAGAGGATTCTTGCAGACAGGCTCCTAAATTTCTTCAGAAGGTTCAAGATTATTGTCAGCTGTCAGCATGGTTTTGTGCGGAATAGGGGTACAGAAACGGCAGTCTTTGAACTGACTACTGCCATACTCATCGCTCTTGAGAAGGGTGAAGTACCGTTAGGGCTATTTTTCGACTTATCGAAAGCTTTTGATCTTATTGATCACAAATTGCTCCTATTTTTTCTTGAAGCGTGTGGGATTAGAGATAGACAGTTGGATTTAATTTCCAGCTACCTCACAAATCGTAAACAGAGAGTAGTGTTGTTGAGAGGTGGTGTTTCATACGTATCTGAGGACCGAGTGATTACGAAGGGGGTACCACAGGGTAGTATCCTGGGGCCACTTTTGTTTCTCGTTTTCATAAATTCGCTTCCTGGAAATTGCTCATATAATGACTGTAATGCTATTATGTTTGCCGACGACACGAATTTTCTCATAAACTCTACGGATATCAGTGCTGCTCTGGCTTCTGCGGTGTCAGTTATCAATAAAGTGGGAATTTGGTGCGATAATAATAAACTAAAAGTCAATCTACAAAAAACTGAGAGTGTCTTTTTCCGATCATTCAGGTCAAAGGTTGCTTTCCCGAAGTTTGTTGGTGATGTCGAGAACCAGATACCAGTGAGAGATTCCGTGAGTTTCCTCGGTATTGCCTTGGATAAGAATTTGAGATGGGACCTTCACATTGATCAGCTCAGAAAGAAGCTGAATTCGGCCTCATTTACCCTTTTTATGTTGAGAGATCTAGTCCACTTGCATGTCCTAAAAATCCTATATTTTGCTAATTACCAATCTATCCTTTCCTATGGTATCATTTTCTGGGGAGGCTCCATCCACTCTGATAGTCTCTTTATTTGCCAAAAATGGACAGTTAGATCTATGCTTCGCCTCGACTACAGACAATCTTGTCGTGGTCTCTTTAGAAAGCACAATTTATTCACTTTCTATGGGCTGTATATATATAAAATACTTACATTTTTCCATAAAAATCAAGATTATTTTGCAAAATTTAAGAATATTAATAATACAAGGAAAAGTGTTCCGTACTTTTTTCCTATTCATTCTACCACTCTACGTGAAAGAGGTACAGAGTACATGGCACTCAAGTTGTTCAATATGTTACCTAAACATCTACAGGTTATTTCAAATCATGGGACCTTTAAGAGAAGCATTCACAAGTTAATTATGAAATGTGAACCTTACTCGGTCGAGGAGTTCAGGGTTTATTGTTATAAATAAGCTTCTGTATTTTTCTTTTGTGACTTGTTTCATTTTTATTTTGTGCATATTTATATTTAATATTTGTACGAATAATCTATGAAATTAATAAACTTATTCTATTCTATAAGTGTGTGACCACTAATCGCTCAACTATAGGCGTCCGAAATTCAGATCGTAGCGCCGGAACGGCTAATATCGGTACTAGAGCATGGGAGATTAGCTGTTTGTTTACATTGGTTGTAATGGTATTTACGTTCATTTCGTTTTGAGTTTTCGAACGTTTATCGTCGTAATTTGTGTTTTTTTGGACTTTGTATTTTCCTGTGATATATTGTGTTTGGATTGAGGACAATTTTATCTCTGTTCAACAGTAGATAACCTACCTACATCAAGTTGAAATTTACACTGAGTTTTTATCATTGTACATGAAAATCAATAATAAAATAAAGTAGAGGACGAATAAATTAATTGGTTGAAGGAACTATGTATACCTCATGAAAAGGCTGTATGATAGAACACCTATTTATTTAAAAAATAAAAAAACTTTCAAAAGTTTCAAGAAAACATCTCTGACATGTCTACTTTCATTACGAACTGAAGAATTTTTGAGTATAATGGACAAAACTAAGTACTTACCAGCTAAACTGAAAGAAACAACATGAAATGAAAGAAGAATTAATATGAATACTCTGCTTGAATGGTTTGAACGTAATAAGTTATTAATATTTTTTGAATTTTCCTGACGTATAACAGCTATCCTAAAAGTACGGTGGACTTCTGAGAGTCTGGTTTTTTTAATAGAATCTCTGTTTTCCTGATTATATAATTGAATATTTTAGTTTTTACCTAGCTATAGAGTCCAGATTTATTTCATATTCTTGATGTTATGATAAACTGTTATTTTGGTTGTGCAAATAAACATCATTTGTTATTATTATTTTAATAGTATCTCTGGTTGTTACATGAAAGAAAATACAATAATCTAGAATCTCTGGATGATGGCCCAGGTTCAAATTCCGATAAAAGTGGAAGATTTTTCGTTGTAATAGCATTGGACTTCAAAAACTCTACGTTTTCGGTTAGCTGAAAATTGCACATCATTAGTTGGTATAATTCTATATGGAAAAATCCACATTTTTTTTCAATCTTCAAGTTATGAATCCACACCTTTCTTCTGTCCATCATTTCCTTGTTTCCCAACTTTGAACTGTCCAGCTTTCGGAAAGGTATGTAAGCTATATTCGGTTCTTTTTTGCCCAATATGAACAATAGAATACACAACAATAGTGATTCATCTCTTCTGAACGTTTGTAAACGATCCAAAATACAATTAAAACTCAACAACTTCTCATATTAAATACACGTAAACAGATGTAAACAAAGCAATCTATCTCCCATGCTCTAGTAATATTCGACACCGGTAGGGGGCGTATCGCTTATTATGTTTTCCCTATACCTAAATTCAATATTTGTGTTCAGGATGATAGTTCAGAACTTATCTTATTTTGCATCAAATACTGTAATCATTGCTATTCTATAGTTGAGAGATTCATTTACTACAATTCATCATCGTTATTTTAAACTTTCTGAATACATTTTCAGATTAGGGTGTGGGAATTTGATCAGACTCTAAGTTCCGCTAATGATACTATAGTAGCATTTGGAAATGAGCTTGAGGGTTATGTTAGTGGACTATCTCCTGGAAAGGCCTATAGAATGCGAGTGTTGGCTTATTCTAATGGTGGAGATGGTCGTATGAGCTCTCCAGAGATACGCTTCCAAATGGGTGAGCCGTTCGATTAATATATTTGTGTATTTATTTTAAGTTTAGGTGAATGTTTAGCTTAATTACTTTTAATTTATTTTTTGTAGGTGATCCATATGCTTTAGGAATAAGAAGTTCGTCACCAGCTACAAGCACAACATCTTTCTGTCTCACAGTTGCCTTGATTTCATTCATAAACTTTTACCTCATTCATAATTGTTGCTATTTTTAGTGATAAGTTTTTTTATTGAAACTTATCATCAGATTTTCAAGGAATTTTGTATCTTTACTGTACCTGTTTGACACTACTGCTGACACTGAAGATAAAGTGCCTATGTTTTGAGTTTGTCATACATATATCACATGCATTTGCCTTAGTATTCCTTTTAGATGATATTAATTTCATTTTTTTTATGAAAACTATCATTAAAAGTTAGTATATTATGAATGATTCAAAACTTTTATCCGTCCTTAGGTTGTTTTATATAATACAAATATTATATTTATTCAATGAATCTGTATAACTTGTTAATGACATATTTTTAATTTTTTCCGTCCATATAAATATTTATTTTGTTCTCATTCTGTAGATTTATTGAGACACTGAATCTCAGACAATTTTGTAATTTGTAATAAAAAAATTTTTTATGACAACTGTTGCTTATTGTGAGTAAAAATACCTAAATAATTTTGTTTGTGTCCAAATGAAATTTAATGATCACTGTTGGAATGTGGGTAGATATATAACAAAGTAGATGAGATCCTTTGTTATTTGAAGATGGTTTTGCTGAAATTCAAAATATTCATAAATTCTTAGGAAGCTCAATTTTCAAAATATAATAGAGCTTATAAATTTATAGAAGAGAAAAAGCAGATACTAATGATATTGAGAAGTGACTCAACTCTTTTTTTAATATTCAAAATTACTTCAGTGAAATATTCGATTCAGTAAAAGATGCTTTAACTGATAAATAATTTGTCTGCAATAAATTTTTGATGAAGCATTTGCATAATATATTTGAAAGTTCAAATAAATTTATTGAAGTTATAATCACTTATCCAATGAATTTTCTTCACACTACATAAACTTTAAGGTAATTTGTTTTTTATGCTAAGGAAATTGATACAAAAATTATCACTTTGAACTATCAATATATGTCTTCAGCTTATTGACTGATCATACGGATAAGCTTTTTATATCCAATTCATTAAATAACTCAAACTACATATATGTAGGGGAAACCTCAAACTGAATAGCGGGAAAAATATAATTTTTATTAAAATTCATTAACAAAACAACATGGGTAAAAAATAAGTCAAATGATCAAACATTTATATCTATGAATAATATAAAAGTACTTAAAGAAATAATTACGCTTTTGTAGCATCCAATTTCAACAATTGATCTGAATAAGGTAATTACATTCAAAATTATATATACAAATCTCTTAATTATAATTAATCAACAAATCTAGAAGGAACTTCCAAATATACAAAACCAAATGCAATTCAACTTATTCTCATTCACCAGTAACAATCGCATGAGTATCTCTTTCTGACTTTATCATTTTGTGTGCTCTTTCTGTACCCAAAATTGCACTCAACTGATAAAAATCGTACTTCGAATATATTACACTAACAGATATATCCAAGTTGCACCCTTTTCCTTTATTCAAATAGTTTTCTTGCATAAGATTACACATCTCACTATAGAAATGGCCTGAGTAAGGTGGCTGATAAAACACCAAATGTCTAATTCCTTTCAGTTTAATTCTATTGTAGAAATGAAAGCGCTCAGTGTATAGTACAAATTGAGCATCTCCATGATAAAAGATATCTCGTGCACGAGCAACTTTAGGTTGTTTTGTATACTCGCAAATCTGGACAAAACTGATTACTTCTTTTCTAAAATAATTTCTCAGCTTAACAAAATCATAATAATCTGGTATAAATATCATGACTTGTTTCAATAACATATCCCTGTATGTAGGAAGAATATTTTTTACAAAGAAATCAAATCTTTTACCAATACAATCATCTGCACTAGCAGCAGAAAATTTATGGAATCTGTGTGGTAACTGAACTACCACTCTGGAAATAGATCCACCCTCTACAATAGTTTCATTTTTGATACTGCCTGAGTAATTTACACATCCTCTATTGAAAACAGAAGATACTTCTGGGGTATCAAAAGATGAAAAAATTAATGTTTGCCTATAAAACTTTGCCTTGCCAGTTAGGCTCCACAGCCTCACCCTTAAAAAATCAACACCATGAGATTCTTTTGGTTGTAGGTGCAGATGCTCTAAAAGATGAGCCAAATGATTCCAATTTTGCATTAAAAATATCTCTGCTTGATCCAGTATGAGAACTTCTATTGATGCTAAAAAATCATAATCTCTGCTCTCTTCTCCTTCAGCTCCAATAATCCTTCTCAGACCAAGAGGGGATGCAATAATAATATCTGAATTATAAAAATCGGCATATAGTTTCAAGCTCTTCTTTGTAATTGAAATTCCAATTTTGAAATCATCAAGGACATTTCCAATGAAAGTCAATTCATAGTCTTCTGGTTTTCTGTTTCGATAAGGCATAACCATTTCTTGGCCAGTATATTCTTCTAAAAACTTTTTCTTATTCACAACATTTCCCTTGTTAATAGGAAATAATAAACGTTCTAACAAAGAAACAATTCTATAGGCAGAGTCCATGAAAGGTACAAGAACTAATACTTTTGGTCTTACTAAACCTTGATCTCTATACTCTATGGATATATCATCCTGATCACTTATTTTGGCATTATGATGTAAAATTTTAGTTCTAGTTTTGAGAATATGGTTTAAAATATGTAAGCAATAAACAAATCTGATATCTTCTCCATTCTTAAATGTCCTATTTGTGAAATATAAATCTTGGTAATTATTTATGATAGAAAACAATTCATTTTGAAAAGGTGTCATAAATGCATTTTCAGAAGAATCATCTTTTTTCTTTAACAAGCTGTTTTTTTGTGAAATCCAATTATTTGAAATTTGTAATTTGATATGCATATCTGTAGGGGTTATATGTTTTAAGTCATAGATCTTCGGAATATGACCTCCTTGAGTGTAAACATCTTTCTCTTCTAAGAAGGTAGAGGTTTCAGACTTGGAAACATCAGAATTAACAGGAATTTTAACTGTTAGTTTACCTAACATTGGCCAATTTTCAGTGAATTTATCCTCAATTTTAGGATAAGAGTTTATGGAGGATAAGAGACTATATGGAATTTCACACAGTAAATGCTTCACAAAAGGATCTGAATAGTCTTCCAAATTGCTTTCCTCTATTGCATTATTAGAATCTAATGTGCCCTGCGGATTAAATGAACTTTTTTTTCTCTGTAGTTTCACATCGCCTTCTTCAATTGATTCATCAGAATCATCTTCAGATTCATTTTGATCAATGTCATCTCCAGGTTGCACAGACATCGAATTTTTCTGATTTTTTGATATTTGAGAAATATCATCAACAGGACATTTAGATAGAACTTCATACTCAACACACTCATCAGACGGAGAAATACTATTCATGCAGAAATCTGAATCTAGTACAGGTGAATCTGGATTATTTTCAATACTATCAGATTCATCATCACTATTACCATCTCGATTATTAACTCCCAAGTTTTCTCTCAAAGTCTTCATGCAATTTGCCCTTTCATTATCGTCTGATTCATCAGATAAATCATCATAATACATATTAGTGGAACACTGAGGCTTCTCCAAATGTACAGAATTAACCATTGTTTGTTTCAGTTTCTTCGAAGAACTAGGTTCAAATTTAACTGATTTACGTTTTCTGCCACGTGTGGTAGATTTTCTACCACGTGTGATAGACTTCCTGCCCTTACGAACCATTGTATGCTTTGCTTCTCTTTAAAATTCGTAAAATTAGAGATAACCACATTTGAAGATGTAACCCAACTATAAACAATCAGAACAGAGACAGAACAGAACAACAGAAACAGAACTGAATTAATTTGAGCAAGCGCGCGAAACATGTGTTTTTCGAAATTGTGAACCACAGAGATTTCATAGAAGTCAACGGTATGAATTTGGATAACCTATTTTAGAGGGAACAAGTACTTCTCCCTCCGTAGAATAATCATTAGTTGACTTTTCTCTCTTCGATTTTTGTATTTTGTCTATTCAGGTCCACTTGCTAACCTTTTACATTTATTTAAAACTTAAAGTTTTTAAGTTGATGTTTGAAATTATAAAAAAATTATTTTTGTTGTATTCTGACAGCGACGATGCGCCCGTGCCATAACTGCTGCGCAGAGCCCTATTTTTCTTGTTTAATTAAAATTGTAAATAATGGAGATATAGTTCCGATAGTTGGGAATTATTTATTGGAAATGTCTTCCTTTTTAAATTTCTTAATAATTATCAGTTTTTGAATTATTAATGAAAAGCTAAGTGCCCTATTTCATATCAATTTGTTAATATAATATCAAGAACTAACACCAATTTGAACATGTGGACCAGACTGAAATCATAAGTTTGGTTGAATTTTAGTTTTACTTCTACTTGTTGATATTATAGTTATCCAGTCAACAAAGCCCGATGATGGACTTCACCTTCAAAAAAATCCAAATGTTCTTAAGCTATGAACAGTTATTCGTAGATATTTATTGACGAATACACGGAAAGTCCTGATTTCATAATATCTCGAAAACTATTGGTTGGACCTAAATTGTGGTTATATACGTGTTACATATTCTGTTCTCATAGAATCATATATAATATTGTGTAGTCAGCTATTAGTGTTTGCTGAACTCTATATTTCTTAGAATGGTAAGTAGGGCTAGGGATTGGATTGAAGCGACTTCGTCGCCTATCTTATATGTAAGGAGCAGGAGCATCATTATTATTCTAATGCTCGTAACTTAACATTGTTCGACGTTTGGTAGTAATCAAATGAATCTTTTTTAAAAAGACTTTGTTATTCTTGAATAACGTAATTTACGTTTGGGTGCGCAATGATGCAATTCAAAGTAGGTAGTTTACCAACATTTCATTTAATAGTTCAATTTAATCCGAACATTATTCAATATTCACAATATTGAATATGTATAGGTAAAATGATAAACATTATCCTCAGTGCCGGATTAACGTTTTTGGTGCCTATAGGCTGAGAAGTGGCGGGGTCCTCATTAAGGCGGCGAAAATCCCCAAATTTCACGGTTTGCTATCAAGTGATTTTTATACTTTAATTTGAATTGCGGGTCATAGATTATTGAATTTATATAGCGAAAAAAATTGAATTTCGAGATTTAAAAGTATAGAAGTGCCTCAGGTGTACGTGTTCACATTAAAGTGTTATAGAGAAGCATATCCATTCTTAGAAATTACATTACCTTAAACTAAATTGTCTGGTTCCACCCGGTGCCATCCATTTCCCGCATGAGCTCTAATATCGTCCAGCCATCTCCGATGTGGTCTTCCAACACTGCGTTTTGTTTGCCTTGGTCGCCAGTGTGTATGTTTATTTGTCCACCTGTTAGGATCTTGACGAGCCACGTGTCCTACCCATTGCCATTTCAGATCTGCCACGCGCTGTATTATATCTACGACTTTTGTTCTTTGTCGTATTTCTTCGTTTCCCACCTTATCTCTCAAACCAAGCATCGCACGCTCCATAGCTCTCTGCATTACTCTCAGTTTACTTGTAGACTTTTTTGTCAGTGCCATTGTTTCAAGGCCATATGTTGCCACTGACAATATACAGGTATCAAAAACTCTTTTCTTAAGGTTTATGGGGATGTTGTTGTTCTTGAATATATATTTTAGTTTTCCAAATGCCACCCATGTAAGACTTATTCGCCTGCTCAACTCCGCTGTCTGATTCTCTCTACCCAATCTTATTGTATGTCCAAGATAGATATATTCTGTCACGTTTTCTAGCTTTGTAGAGTGTAAATAAATGTCTTCCTCGATATTACTCACTATCTTAGTCTTCGAGATATTCATTTTTAAGCCAGACAGATCGGAGTGGAGACTTTTGAAGGAGACCTATGTCCAGGAGTGGATGAGAGATAGTTGAGAAAGAAGAATATTTTAGAATTTTTTATTTATTCATTAATTTGTAGGTAGGTATATCATGAGCTTTACTATATTAATTCGGAATGTGCAATATATTGGTCTATTCTTCCAGAGCTAAGGCTTGCATAGAGCGCCCTGTAGTTACTATGCTTATACCAGTAGAATATATTTATTAATAATTTAATACTTACTACTAATTATACGTCTCCGAGACGGCACTATACCTCATCGGATTCGTCGGATGACCTCTTCCTTTCAATTTCCGCCATTGTCCTTTTACGTAATTTATCACCCTTATACACCCACTCCATAGCCTAAAGTTGATTGTCGTGCAACGTCTAGATTTCGAGTGGCGGATCTAAGGAAAGAGGCCTCATGGGCAACCTTGAGTAAGACCCTTAAAGTACCCCCTCCCCTTCAACTGTAAGCCTTAAATTTTTGAAATCATTTTGATATGGGTAATATTATATAATTGTTTGGAGATGATTCATAATAATTATTATATCATATATGACTTACATTGTTGCATGAGGAAATAAAATAGGAATTAAGTAAACAGCTCGAAAGGTGTATAATTTCAAAAAAATATCTAATAATATGAAAAAATGTAAAATTAAAAACAGGTATACATGTATGAAAACAAAGATATTTGAGATACAATCAATGAAAAAATACAGATTTAAATATATTTTAACAGAATTTGGCGCCCCTTCTAATTTTTAAATTTGCAAAATAGTCTATGACTGATTATAAATCCAATGCTCCTGCTAATTTTTTCTCGACATACAACATGTTGGAATCGTTCAGTCTCTCCCCGCTTAATGTACTTCTTCGAAGCTGCTTGATGTGTTTTGAAGAACTCGTAATACGTTACACACTGGCTGTCCGGACTTGAAGCGTTAAAAATATTCTCACAATGACCACAAATTCTAGTAAGCATTCTTTTCTTCAATATGAACTCTGAATAGTGTGATACGCACCAGTTCTGGGTGATGGTCTCAGTTGTGAAAAACACATCTTGGAAGCACAAGCATTGGATTTTTCTTCTCAAATCATCAGTTGCGAATTTGTATTTTTTATTTAGCTCTTTCACTACATTATGGAGTTCAATATCTTTCAATTGTTTCAATCTTTCTAGTGTCAAAAAACCAAACATATCATTTATTTCAGTAAATCCTCCAATCCGTTGTGAAAGCTCGCTACACATTCTGTCTATAGCCGCAAAGTATTCAACTCTATGTTTATCGGCAGTTCCTAGAACGGTGCGTTTTTCTCGATGTACCGGAAGACCTGCCTCATCATAGCCTAGTTTCATCCAAAATAAGTTTGCTTTCTCAACAAATTAATTGTATGTATCCTCGTGTCTCATTTGTTTTAAATTTTTCAAAGATATTTAGAGTGTTTTCTGTGTGAGGAAACTATCGGTTTTTGTATACTATGCAATATCAATTGAGATGTATTGATAATTTTAAGGACAGAATTGCACCATAAAAAATTTATGTAGAAGGT